>JBCNJP010000009.1:459138-519897 GCA_039602395.1 Deinandra increscens subsp. villosa | reverse complement strand
TTTTATGATATACCTCAAAAGATGGAACCTTAAATCAAGCCCGATCATTCAATTTTATCAAAACCATGTCTAGAAAACCCTAATTTTGACCCGCTTCTAAAAATCATACCAAACCTTTTCTTTTTGTGAAAAAAGTTTAGGGCTTTCTTAAAACACATCATTTTAAGACTACCTACCAAAATTCAGGTCCTAATTCCCACCCGATCATTCAATTTTACCCAAACAAGCTCAAGAACCCTAATTTTTGCATAGTTTTAGAAAGCATACTTAGAGATCGATTTAGCCAAAACTGAAAGAGGTTATTTTAGACCATACCTAATGATGCTTGACTGCAGAAAATCGGCCTTTAACTCTTTACGGTTTGGGAGAAATCGACCCGTGAAGTTTCTGGTCTGAATTTAGGGTTTTTCGGTTTGGATTTCGAAATTGGCAGCTTGTTTGTGGTCTTATGGGATCTATTTATACATGTTAGGACCGCCCCAGACCTTAGACACATGTTATAGTGACTCATGAATCAAAAATGACACGTTTAGGTGTGAAAAAAGGGGCTGAAACTTGTCAAAATCGTAACCATGTGCAGGTCACGGTCGATGCGGCCCGCATTGCACACTGCGTACCTCGATGCGGCCCGCATCTCATGTCAGATTTAGATATTTTGAAAATTTTACATTTCCAGTCCTTGAAGTTCTATCTAATGCATATTAACCCCTCAAACTTTGACATAAATTATTATTTTAGGTCCTAAAATTTTCCCAAACATATTTCTAATAATCTCTAAGATTCGGGTCACGTATAACGAGAAATATAAACATGTGTCTACGCGTATAAATCACGTATTAACTTATTTTCTTTCCTATTAACTATCAACTATATTTCATACATATGCATCAATATTTCAACATGGAATTAAACACGTATTTGCACGTATATCTATAATTAAAACACATAATCATTAATGTATCATTTTTTTAATCCATTCATCATTTTTATCATATAAACACATATTTATTTATATAATATCATTTCCTAACACATATTTAAAATAAAGACGCATAGGTAAACATAATCAGATACGTAGTTACCTAGACGTGGATTTTGGGATGTTACAGTATGGAATTAGGAAGAGCTTCCTGGAGTTCCCCAAAGCTTTGTAGTCACATTCACATGTCTTATGGTCATCCTCAGAATAATTCTCATACGTTTTGATTAGATCAACAATTGGTTGAGTTACAAATTTGGTTGTAATGACTTGTGGTCCTAAGTTAATGGAGTTCCACATTTTATAGTCAGTGTTCTTGTAGAAATCTCCATTCTGAGTTTCCAGGTGTCGAAGTCATCAGGAGTAAATGTGGGTGGTTTGTTAGTGTTGCCATTCCTTAGTTCACTCATTTTCAGAGATCAAGAATCGTAACAGTCTTATCTAAAGCAAATAGAATCACCTTTAAGTAAGAAAAGTTTTCAAAAATTCTTTAAAACTTTGATACACAAGAGCCAAAGCTCTGATACCACTTGTAGGATCGTGGTTAGAATCAGCTAACCAAACAAGTTACTTAAATGTATCAAACAAGAAAGGCGGAATCATACTTGTTTGTGTTTATGTTAAAATGCCTTTGATCGATAACAGTAACTAATAAACAAGAAGTAAAGTAGTTAAACACAAGATATCAATTCCAAGCACTACAATATTATTACTTCTCAATGTTTACAAAGAGTTACAGCTGATGAACAAGAAAGTTGATCGATAATAAACAAGAGAAATACAAGTAATATATATAGTGCAAGGAGGAAATAAAAGATAAACTTTTATTTCCATTTAGCCACTAGGCTAAATAAACAAATCATATCTACTCGAAAAGCTGATGTACTATCATGCATAGGCACTGTAAACAGTTGAGCAACTCTATTGGTGAATAGTGTAAAGCATGGCGGAAAGTAAACTGCTCTCTGAAAGCTTTACCGCCTTGAAACTTGATCCAATAGATAAGTCAAACTTCCGGACTAACTAGGGAGAAGTTATGGAGGAACTACTTAGTGTAGAGGAAGTTCCGGAGTAACTTCCTTCGGAACTCTGACTTAGAGAATTTCAACCAAGCTGAACATCCTCAACAATCTAAAAGGATCAAATGACAATCAAAGTAAAATTCGTACCCTTCCCAATGCCTTTATTCGTAGTATTATGAATGGGGAGGAATAAAATGAGTCTTTAGTTCGGAATGAAAAATGACAAGTTTGGTAACACATTGAAATGGAATAGACCATTATTCAAGGAATGCGATTCTTTCCATTTTTAAAGATTTTCATTCCATATGATAGAGGTGTTTTTTTCGATCCCTTTAAGGAATAAAATAATTTTTTTTTCAATTAAATTTCTTCGTAAATTTTATGAAAAAAATAAAAAGGGAAAAAAAGGGAAAACTTTATAAATAAAAAATAAAAATATAAAAAATATAAAGAATGAAAAACAATAGTAAAATAAATAAAAAATAAAAATACGTAAAATATTTTAATGTCTATAGCTGTTTTAAATTGTAATTACATGTTAATTGTTTCGGGAAGGTTATATTGAACGGGTAATATGAAAAATGAAACTTTTGAATAAAGTTTTGAGAAATGGAAATTGTAAAGGTTTGGTCTAAGCTTGCGTGTATGAATAAGTATCGGGTAAATATAATCTTATTGACCTTGTTATGATTATAAGATGCAATCTACTTTGGGGTGGTTCTATATCATATCTGTTTGTATTTAAGGTGTGGTGGATACGCTGCGGTACTTCCTATATATAAACACCTGTAATACAATAGGAAATGATACCGACTCTGTCCAATGTAGGTATCACTATGGTTTAACAAGACCAATAACATTATAGTTATGAAATGCTTATTTCTATATTCGGGTGATGGACTGAGTTGGAAATGTTATTATAAGAGAAAATGGATAATCAAAAATGGATTTTTGAGAACTGTACTATAGATAGAGGCATAATTATAGTAGCTATCTTTTATAATTTTCTATAACCATTGTAGAAGTTTATCTTACTTGTACTTGGCTTTATATATATAAATAAAAGTTTTAATTTCCGTTGCTTTACTTATCTTTGTGTACCTTGTGTTTATGAGTAAATCCGATGAGTGACCTTCCTAGAGCCAAGTCTGGGAGTGGGCGTCACATGCAACCAAATTGACGACCACTATTTTTGTTACAAAAACTATGAAGAGAAAATAATTGGTTTGCCTAGTTTTTTACTATTTATATCAATACCTAAATGAAATAAATAATTCATAAAACCGTATTCATATACAGAAAATCCAAACTTTCAAAATTAAACACGATCAATCATCCATAAAAGATATCTAAACAATCCAAATATGTACGAAAATAAGTATCTGAATTAGATAGAATAAATAACATGCTTAAAACTACTTAGAGAAAGCTTTTAGTATGTTCTTTGACGAGTACTAAATTTGTTGTTTCATTTCCACAAAAGCGCAAAAACTAAGTTTTGGACATTCGACCTCCACATAGTAGAGAAGCGTGAAAAGTAAGGCCACGTTTGTTTTTTTTTTAAGATTTATGTCTGAATCTGAATACCATTTTAGAACGTTAAAAGGTGGCTCAAATGTCTGAAAACTAAATCATTAAGAGGTGGAGGCCGGAGGGGCATAACTAGTCGTTGGAGATGGAGCTCTAGTCGCCGGAGAACGAACGACTTTTTTTAGGATTAAGAGGTTCTAAGATGTCTTAATAATTTAGGCGCTATTAAGATGTAGAACCTCTTAATAACTGAAAAAACGGCTCTACATCTAAATACGTCTAATCGAATCAGATATATCCGCTATCCAAATGTTTTTTCAAAAAAAAACAAACAGGCCTAAGTCATTGTAACCCTACCGATTGAGCCGAATAGTTTTCCATATTGTAAATATGCGGTTCATTTAGATATATAAAAAATGATGTTTTTAGGTGGCCACACACAATAGTTATTGTAGTAATATAAAAATACATAATGCAGTAAAAAACTATAAAGAGTTATTAAATCATGTACAATGTTTTTGATTGTAGCCCAAAAATATTGAATTGCTAAAAAATACTATGTTTGAAATTAAAGATTAAGAACCGTTTTACACACATCAAAACATTATAACAATAAAATTCATGAGAAGTACATGATGTGCTTCAGAATTACGTACAAACTTAGTTTGTATGAAAGCTTGTATGGCACTTAAATGGTCATATATAAATAGACTTGTATCTTCACTATACAATCTCTCTTCAATCTTCATTCATCATTCTATTCAATAGGATTGATACAATTCCAATGGCACGTGTTACAATGAAAAATCTTGTACTATACCTAAGCTTTTTAGTGTTCATCGTGTTTTATGGGTGTAAGTTCTCGTCCTTTATTCAATTTATTTACAATGTGAGATTTTTTTTTATAAACATTCTAATCATAATATCATTTATATATAGGTAAAAAATATGGAGACAATGACATTCATGCTTTTGGGGCTTCACCTCCAAAAAATTGTAAACTACGTTGTGACTTGAATAAACGTGAGGGAAAATATTGTTGTTGCGGTGAGTTCAAGGAGAGCCATTGCAGACGTAGTAGTACTATATGTCAAAATATATGTAATAATAGTAGAAAAGATTGTTGTACTCCATCCATATAATTATTAGACTAGTATATATGTATCTTTATGTAAATATCCAATAATATAAGCATATTTAGTAGTAAATAGGTTGTAACTTTATAATTATGTATTTGGTGTAAATCAAGTGGAAAGACAAGTAATTGAATTAGGGGTGTTCATCGAATCGAATTCGATTTATTCGAATTGTTCGAATCGAATTATTCGAATTCTGAACTTCTAAAACCAAATTCGAATTTGATTCGAATTCGATTAAAACCAGTCGAATGCGAATCGAATAATCATAGTCGAATTCGAATCGAATTCGAATTTATTCGAATAAGAGAAATCTTTAGTTTCGTAAAATTAACTTTTTAATAACTTTTTTATAACAATCCAATAATAACTTTAAATAGTTCCAAACATATCCAAAACGATAGGTACCAAACAAGTCCAAGGCAACGGCAAAACAAGTATCAATGTACTAGATAAAAAAAAAACAAAACAACAAGCCAAAGTCAAGCAAACGACAACTACAAATAAGCAAAAAGTAAGTTAAGCGAACAACCAAAATACCTCTTCCAAAGGATACTAAAATTGGCTTATGTTAAATGTGAGCACAAGAATACTAAAATATTAATATATAATTTACATAATATATATATATATATATATATATATATATATATATATATATATTATATATATATATATATATATGAAATATATAAAAAAATATATATATTTATATCTTATTCGAATTATTCGAATCGAATCGAATTTGGAAAATCAAATTCGAATTCGATTCGAATTTGACTTAATTAATTGAATCGAATTAGGATTCGATTCGAATAATTCGAACAAGGAATTCGAATTTCTTATTCGAATTCGAATCGAGTCGAATTTCGAATTATTCGAACGGGATTCGAATAATGAACACCCCTAAATTGAATCCTAACAATAATAATATTATTAAGAAATAAATATATAACATAATAAGAAAAAAAATGTATATTTGGTCTGACTCTAGTCCTAAACCGCACACACAGAAACATCTTAATTCTAATAAAGCAATAAAAATTGTGCCACATGTCTCATTTATAAAGTGTCCACATCACCACGCACTACAAGAAACTGGGGCTTTAGTGGCGACTCATGTCGCCGCTATTGGTCTAAAATGTCGCCGGTATTAGTGGCGACATGTCGCCACTAAAGGCGTCGCGGCTAATGCTTATAATCAGATAAAACCCTAGCCGCTAGATCAATACGATATTGGACGGTTAGATTTAACTAAAAATCTCACACACGGATCGAAGAGTAATAGCGGCGACATGTCGCCACTATTGACGTCGCCGCTATTGTTAATGTCGCCGCTAAAGATGTCGCCACAAATAACTCTTTTTCTTGTAGTGACGCCATATGTCAAGCTCACATTTAATTACCAATTTAAGAAATCATCAATTAAGATAATTACCAATTTTATCAAAAGTAAAATTTTATTTTAAAATTTTGATAAAACTAATGTAGATTTAATTAATTACTCAATAATTTTAGTTTTTTTTTATGAAATAATCAATAACTTGTCACACATAATAAATTTTTAAATGTATTAAATTATTATTTAATATATTATGAGAATTTTATATCAATCATAATTTTTAAATTTCTTGATCATTATCTTTGTACTTATCTAATATTATATATCTATATTCAACCCGTGTAGTACAAGGGTTACTAACCTAGTACATATATATATAAACACACGTAGTACCTGTGTGTATGAGCACTAATTAAAGCAATTTGGAATTAATTAATGAGAAAAAATGCAAAGTTTTATTCTTGTATATGTTAAATCCAAAATTTTATTTTATTCGCTAATTAGCTTCCAATTACAAACAAATTACCTACTATTGTAACACTCACATTGATCACCAAGTTTCATCTTCTTGTTGATTGCAAACTAATACCTCTTGGCTTAAATTGGATCTGGATCGATGATATTATTATCAATCCCTAAACTAATACATTTTAGAAAGCAGTTCAAAAAAAAGAAATAAATAAATACATTTTAGAAAAATATTTAAACTATAATAGAAAGTACACGAGACATTGTAGTTGTGTTCTATCAAATTTCATCGTGTTGATGATCGGATTCGTCTTTTGTTCTTGCCATTTTTTCTAGAGACAGGTTTTAGGCAGCAATTCTAAAGATTTATTTCGTAAGATAGAAAAACAAGAGCCATGAACCCAGATATTTTGCGTAGTGAAGAGAGGCGCATAACAATTGTGCTAGTTCCTTTGATATGACTTTGTAAAAATATATATTAATTAAATGGCTTAATTATCAAATCGATAGATAAGAAAAAGAAAAAAAAAATCAAAGCTGGAGTAGTTGTTCTAACATAAAAAAGAAGTATAAAAGGATTAATTGCTATTTAATTTTATAAAATAAAATCTTTAAAAGAATAGAAAGCAATGGAGTGGTTAAGGTGATCACCTTGTGTTCAAATGACCCAGGTTCTATCCTTGCTCCCAACAATATTATTCTGAGGCATGGGGGCTCTATGAAGGAAGACCAGGATCTTGTTATCTTTGGTTCGATCACGAGAACGACCGTGTTTTACCACCAGTGGGCCTTCGAGCGGGTGCGTTTTCCCTGGAACTGGAGATAACTTGGGTGTGCTTAAGGGGTCCGTACGGCTGGGTTGGGCTAGCTGGCGGTGGCCTTTTGCCATTGGATCCCAACAATATTATTCTGAGGCATGGGGGCTCTATGAAGGAAGACTAGGATCTTGTTGTCTTTGGTTCGATCTCGAGAGCGACCGTGTTTTACCACCAGTGGGCCTTCGGGCGGGTCGGTTTTCCCCGGAAGTGAAGATAACTTGGGTGTGCTTAAGGGCTCCGTACGGCTGGGTTGGGCTAGCTGGCGGTGACCTTTTGCCATTGGATCACCCCGTACGGAGTACCTGGGCAATTTTATGTTTGTTGGCCGTTCAAAAATAAAATAAAAAATGTCTAGTAAATAAAAAGGAAACATGACATTTTTTTTCCAGTTCAATCTAAAAGGATCAAATGACAATCAAAGTAAAATCCGTACCCTTCCCAACGCCTTTATTCGTAGTACTATGAATGGGGAGGAATAAACTAAGTCATTACATCGGAATGAAAAATGACAAGTTTTGTAACACATTGAAATGGAATAAACCATTATCCGAGGAATGTGATTCCTTTCATTTTTAAAGATTTTCGTTTCATATGATAGAGGTGTTTTTTTCTATGCTTTCAAGAAATAAAATGAAAGTTTTTTTTTTTCAATTAAATTTCTTCGTAAATTTTATGGAAAAAATAAAAAGTAAAAAGGGGGAAAATTTATAAATAAAAAATAAAAATATAAAAAATCTAAAGAATGAAAAACAATAGTAAAATAAATAAAAAATAAAAACAAAATAAAAAATAATAAAGATAAAATTAAATCAGAAAATTAAAAATAAAATAAAAATATAATTTAAATTACTTAATAAAAAATTAAAAACTTAAACATTAAAAATATAAATATAAAACATGTATTAAGTTTAAATGGAAATATTAGTAAATTATATTCGTTACTTCGCTTTTACTAACCATCAAAACAGTACGAATCAATGATTTATTTCATTCCCACATGATAACCAAACATGACTATAGATTGGTAATGTTCCATTTCATTCTCTCGACCATTCCATTCCTTGTCCCATTTCATTCCTTCGCTCATTCCATTACTTCATACCAAAAGACCCTTAGCATAACTTTCCATTTGTAGTAAGACAAACCCTAGCATGTAAGGGTGGGGAAGTGATAGATTTTAAAGTTTCGAAAGTTTGGGTATTAATCAATAGGAGTGTGTCACGCGGGAGAGAGAAAAAAATCAATTTTTTGAAGAATTGTGAAGAATTCTAAATAGGAATGGTAGGATTTGAAGTTTTGTAAGTTTTGGTGGGGATGGGCCCATAATCTCACAGATAACTAGAAGTAGTTTTGTCGGCTACTACTTGCCGCAAAGCTTTAAAATTCAAGTCGTAGCATAGTAGCCACAGTAGTGGCGATGGTTGCTCATGGAAAGCCGGGGAAGCAGGCGTGAAATTGAGGCTCCACTCCGTCCGACCTAATGACCTTGCAAATATATAACAAATCTAGTGGTGGCCTTGAGCATGTGCGAGAAGTGTGACGAAACAGACCCATAATTTTATGGGGCCCATATTTTAACTTTTATATATATATATATATATATATATATATATATATATATATATATAATCACAATGTCACAGGAAAAACATAACGGATTGACGATTATAGCTATCGATAATGAAACATTAGAGGATATGAACTATGATGACTAATTGATCAATTAATTTGCTATTAAAAAAATGCTACAAGATCTGCACGATTTGTCGGTTAACTACTTAAAATGTCATTCTATAACAATAATTTTCTTATATTTATTGCTATAACTTACTGTTTTGGTCTTATTTAAGAACTATTTTCTATTTGCATTTTTAAGGATAATTGGATTTAAATAATCTCAGCTTTTGAGGGTTAGCCAATAATAATCGCATTTTCAATAATCACTCCCAGTGATCCCAACTTTCACCCCATTTACCAATATTGGTACCATCTTTAAAAAAACTGAACACCGTAAACTTTTTGATCCATTTTCTCCAACCTCAATCTTTGATTCACCATAACTTCTTCAAATCTTGATGAAAATTGAATCCGTAAGTTGCTATGAACTCGTGACGAAAAACCAATTCTATAGCAACAAGAATCATTGAAAACAATTAAGAATTGGTCAATCCACCATTGTTGAAGCTTCATGAAGAAGATGAATTTCTAAAATTTGAAATCCGATCAAAACCCATGAAAATCATTAATTCCGTAACTTGCTATAGATTCCTGAGAACATGCAAAATCTGCTGGAATCGATCAATAGCACAAACATAATGGAATTGATGCTCAATTTTTGATCCAAAGTCATGAAAATGTCCTAACTTTGAAGTTTTTGTTCATCATTATAACATGTTTAAAACCTAAGCAATATGTATGTAGTTTTGTTCGGTTTATAGTCATGAGTTCGTAGCAATTTACGGATTGAACTTTCATCAAGATTTGAAGAAATTATGGTGGATCAAAGATTGGGGTTGAAAAAAATAGATAAAAAACGTAACGGTGTTATGTTTTTAACGGCGAGACCACGTACTATTGGTAAATACGGTGAAAGTTGAGACCATTAGGAATGATATTGAAAGTGGGATTATTGTCGGAAAATCCTCAGAAGTTAGGATTATTTAAATCCAATTTACCTTTTTTAATAAGACCCATTTTTTAAGCTCGAACAGGGCCCTAAATCCTAATGACCGGCCCTGAAAAATACCTTGTCAAATTATATAAGGTAGTCCACTCTGCGTTTTATTTGAAACTAATGTACAATTAAACCATATCATCCAGCCGATTTAGGATGATATTTGCAACTAATTTGCTAAGGTGTAATGAGATTTTGGATTTGTCTCGAGCAAAGTTTGCATAAACTTTTAAAAATCATATATCAATGTGTTGATGCATAATTCTAGTTCGTCATGTGAAGTATCAAATACAAGACAAAGTGATGCAAGAATGCTATGATCTCAACTCTAGGCGAACTCCTAGTTCGGACCACACGAACGTGGTCCGAACTGGAGGTTCGGAACACACGAACGTGGTCCGAACTGGAGGTTCGGATGATCGGGGTTTTGCTTTGAATGTTCATACTATAAATAGGTTGTCTTGTATAGAGAATACAACTTCTTGTCTCATTCTACACCTTTTGTGTGTGTTTTTGTGTGAGTTTTCTCTCAAGCTTAATAATACAAATCTCATTTGCATTTACATTTTGATCTTCTTTCATCTCATAATCACAAGATTAGCAAACGATCCAACGCTCACGCAATTTCAACTGGTATCAGAGCACTTGGTTCCATTTGCTAATCAAATTGAAGTGATTTTTTATTAGTTTTTCTAGAGAAAGGAAGTGGGTTTTTGTGAAATTTCATCAAGTATCCTCAAAGTCGAGAGTTTTTCGTGTTAAATTTGATTTCAGAACGTTCCTATTGCATTTTCGTTCACTACTGCTGAAAATCCCATTCAAAAACATCCAAAATTGCAAATTTTAGAGAAAATGATTTCGTTCGTCTGAGTTCGGCCCAAGAACTTTAGGTTCGGCTTTAACTGAAAAATAACTGCTCCAAACTCCAAGTTCGGACAGAGTTTGGACATAGTTCGGACAGGGTTTGGACAGAGTTTGGACAGAGTTCGGACAGGTTCGGACAGAGTCGGACAGAGTTTGGATAGAGTTTGGACAGAGTTTGGACACAGTTTGGACAGATTTGGAATTTTTGGGTTGCTTCACTAAAACTGACATAACTTAAGAACCGTTAAGAGTTACGAGAGCTAATACCAGCCAAAACGATCGTCTCGGAAAGATCTACACTTTTACTGTCCAACGACCAGTACCTTCTGTTTTTAGGTTAAAGTTTTTTGGGGTATTATTTTTCGGTTTTGGTAAAGAGTGATTCAAGCAGATTGAATTAATTTTTCATAAATTGTTTGAAAATGAGTGCATCACAAGCTAGTCATATGATACCTACATTGATGAAATGGGAAGATTATCATGAATGGAATGTTGATTTTGAGATTTACATCAACAAACATTTCAAAGAGTTTTAGAAGATAATTGATAAGCAATTTAAATGGCCTACTGATGCAAGAGGAGATGTAATAATCCATCTACATCTTTTCTAGAAGAAAGGGATTATACAAATAATGAAGAAAAAGCAAGAGACATAATCAAAACAGCTCTTTCAAGAGAGTTATTTCTTGAAATCACAGTATATTGGACTGCAAAAGATCAATGGAATGCATTGAAAGAAAAAGGTGAGACATGTGCACACATTCAGACCATGAAGATTGGCTCAGACTCTGCTGATTCAAAATCATATTATTTAGCTTCTAGTGGTTTAGATTTAGAAAGTAATGAGTTGCCAGATAAAAAGGGTTGTGATACTGTTTTCAAAACTGAACAAATTGATGAATGTGTAACTGATTCTGATTCTGAAACAAGTTCTTGTGTGATATAAGATAAAGGGGATGATGGTAACATAGAAGAAGTTCTGAATGAAGTTTCTTCAATGTGTCCAAAGTGTGTTGAACTTGCTAAGATTAATGCTGATTTGTTAAAAGAGAAGAAAGTTTTGAGTGAAGAAAGTGATAAATTTAAAGCTGAAGCTCTAGATGTAGCTCAAGACTTTGAGAATTTATTTTAGAAAAGCTATCCTGTTCAGCAGAAGTATGAGAAAGCAAATGCCATTGCTATTGAAGCTGCTAATAGAGTTTTAGGTCTTCAGGAAGAACTTTCTACACTTCGCGATGCGAATGTGCTTCTTCGAGATAAGAATGAAGTTCTAACAAAGGATGTTGGGATCCTTAAGAAGAAGTGGGACACTGTAACTGAAGAAATTTTAGCTGAATGTGAGATCAGAAAGCGACAACATTATGAATATAATGATTTGAATGAAAAGTTCATTAAGTCACAGAAAGATTTATTTGAAGCTCAGCATAAGATTTCAGAATTGAAGTTGGAGATTTTGGAATTAGAAAGGCAAGTGAAGAATTGCAATCTCTCGCCTACATTTTTAAATTTCTTGTACAAACAGGATCGAAGCAATGGTAGTTCCAAGAAGGATGGTATTCACAAGGTCCCTCACCCAGTGGATTTATCTGAATTTTCATCTGCTCCTCTGGATCCAAAGGCAGAATTGCATGATTACTCCAAGTTTGCCACGCCACCAAAGAAGAAAAGTCCAAATCGAAGAAAAAGTCGAAGCCGTTGGGTGAAGCTCCAAAATTTGATTCGAAGTCTACATTTTTGGAAAATGAAAATATCTGTGAAAAGGTTGCTTCGAATACTTCCTTTGCAACAGAAGAAGAAAAAGCTTTGATTCAGAAGAATAAATTGAAAGACATTAAAACCAAATTTACTAGAGAAGCTAAGGGAAGAGAAGCTTCTGGTTCTTCAAGTTCAAACAAGGTTCCAGGATACAAAAACAAAGGTTTGGGTTTTGAGATCAAGGAAGTACCGGTTCAAGTTCAACAGCAAAAGAAGAAAGAAAAAGGTCCGAAAGAAAAGGTTCCAAAGAAATCATCTCCTCCGAAGAAACAATCTTATTATTCTGGAGGGTCATCATCGTCTAGGAGTCCATCTCCTAGGTATGATTCTTTTGATAATTTCTTTGATTCAATTGTTTCTGATAATGTTTTTGGTTACTATGATTCTCCTGCTATGAATCATAGTTGGAAACCAAAGAATTTTTCAAAATTTATCGCACAACTTCGTGAACGAATTTGTTATGCGTGTCGTCGACCTGGACATATGGCTGCCAATTGTCCGACAACTGCATACGTTCACAAAAATGCAAAATATATGGATAATAATGGTAATATTTTTGATGAACCATGGTCCTCAACGTACAAACCAACCAATAAGCCGTTTTGGACCAAACCACAGACGCTGGTTAAAAACTTTTCAGGTTTTGATTCAAAAATTTCATCATCAATGATCTGGAGACCAAAAGTTGTTTCCAAGGCCAACACAGACTATGTGGAAGACACCGAGCGACCCGACGCTGTTCAATCTGGTCGATCCCAAAGCGTCTAATGTTTTATTTGGTGTCAGCAGGTATTTCAGGAAGACCTATCGGTAATTGAAAGGTTGCTGGTGGTGAAATATCTGTGATAACTTAAATTGAATTTCTAAATCATTCTTGTTTTCAAAATACTAAACTGCTAGTATTCGTGTTGGTTGATCAGTTTCTGTTTATTTTTCACTCTGTCTCATTTTGAGGGAGAGTTTGTTTTTGAAAAATACAAAAATAGTGTTTTTTTTTCTAATGTTAAAAATGAAAATCTAAAAATAGAGTTTGTCATTTTTAGGGGGAGAAAATTTAAAAAGACAAAAACATTGAAAAATACAAAAATTCAAAAAAAATTAAAAAATGAGAAATTGTATCTGACATGTTTGGGAAATGATGGTACATTGGCTTACATCGTCTGACTCATGGATAAAATAGATGAAAAAGCCATAAGACCATTTGATCGATGTGTAAGGTAGGCTCGGTAAATCAGAAAGTATACAAATGTGATATACACTAAATTTGATGTTTGACCTAGTGGACAACATCTTGATGCGTATCTCAAGATATATCAAGAAAAAGATATGTGAATAATAAAATGAGAAGTCACTGTGTATACATGTGTTCATTTTGCAAAGATTTAAACTTGTTTAATTTTCTTTCTTTTGTCAAACGATCGGACTTTCTCTGCGTGCTCACAAGGCCGACTTGATTGTTGTTCGTTTGACGTTCTGCGTTATTTTCTTTGGTGTTTCGTATAACTCATCGGACTTTCTCTGCGTGTACGGGAGTACCAACCTGATTGTTGTTGAGTTATACAATTTCAACTTGTTTTTATTTTTCTTATTTTGCCTTATCTGCGTATCGAAAGATCGACCTTAAGGTAGACGATTTAACGTTCTTATTTCTTTTACATGGAGCACAGTTGACTATATCATGTATAAAGTCATTATGTGTTAAATCACAAGTGAAATCACAAAAGTGTGATAAACAAAAACATATCTAAGTATGTCTGATAGTGTGGGGTACACATGTCAATGCAAATCTAATCAATACCTTAACATATCCAGATGTTATGAGTATGATTCTGCCTGAGTTTAAAGTAGGACAAATTATATCTGCAATCGATATGGCTTATGTGCTATAACAATCGAAACTGAAGTGTAGTTCAGCATGTTATGTCCAATATGATTCCAAGTTGTGATCTTTCTCGCAAAAGACAAAAATAGTGTGTGATTCTGTATTGCATTTACTTTTCCTATCAGAAAATACCAAAAAGATTTTAGGTGTGTTTTGATATAAAATTTTGAAAAGCCAAAAAGATTTTATTTCTTATTTCTTTTCGATTGATCAACACGGAATACGAAATCAAGTTTCAAAATCAAAATATCTTAGAGTCTCAAATAGACGTTTTGCGCCAAGATTATTTATGTTGGCAGGTTTCTATGTGGGAAAAGAACATCACAACTTCAAGTCTTCTGAAGCTGTTGATAATAGATTACACGCGCTGCAATGTCAAGTATTCGAGATCAGATTCATCGTCAAGTTGAGGAAGAGTTCGACTGAAGATACAAGTTAATGTGAAAGTTGATACTGCACATGTCTAGGGGGAGTTTGTTGATGCTTAATTCTAGTTCGTCATGTGAAGTATCAAATACAAGACAAAGTGATGCAAGAATGCTATGATCCGAACTCTAGGCGAACTCCTAGTTCGGACCACTCGAACCTGGTCCAAACAGGAGGTTCGGATGATCGGGTTTTTGCTTTGAATGTTCATACTATAAATAGGTTGTCTTGTATAGAGAATACAACTTCTTGTCTCATTCTACACCTTTTGTGTGTGTTTCTGTGTGGGTTTTCTCTCAAGCTTAATAATACAAATCTCATTTGTATTTACATTTTGATCTTCTTTCATCTCATAATCACTAGATTAGCAAACGATCCAATGCTCACGCAATTTCACAATGACCCTTTATGAACTAAATTTGTCTGAATTATCGGATGAGGTTATTTTGAGAAGTTTAGTTTGAATAAGAAGGATAAGAAGGAAGCATAGCCATTAGATCTTCAATTAAATGAAGATTTATGGTCTAAAATTTTCCTGTGTATAATTAGAGAGAAAAACTAAAGAAAACAATAGATGGAATGGCATTTTTGACTTTTTATCAAATTTCCCCCATTTTTGAACCTTCATAACTCTTAGATACGACATTAATTTAAAAAAAACGAGTGTTTTTTATCTTTAAAACGCGTATAGTGTTGTTATATATAAAATTAATTTTTTTACTTTTTCGATTGTATCAAAATGTTCAGATCATTGTGTCAAAATGTTCAGATCATTGTGTCATATTGTTTCAAAATGTTCAGATTATTGTGTCATATGATGTCAAAAACCAAAAGAGTATTTAATTTTATGTATAGCAACACTATATATATACTTTTGACACAATGACACAAGGATTTGAACATTTTGACACAATGATCTGAACATTGTGTCAAAAATCGAAAGAGTAATTTTTTTAGTTTTTTTATATACTCACACTATACACGTTTTAAAGATAAAAAATGATCGTATTTATTGTGTAATTTTAAAAAAAAAGAATGTCGTATGTGAAAGTTATAAATCTTTTAAAAAGATGGGGGAAGTGGGTAAAAAGTCAACAAAGATGGCTAAGACTAAAATACCACTCCTTTTTTTATTAGATCAATATCCAATGGCTAAAAACCATTCTTATCCTTCTTACCCAAACTAAACTTCTCATCTGAACCTCTCCCCTAAATTATCATGGCAGCAAGTTACCATTTAACTAAAATTTTGAAACAAGGCATTGCCATTTTTCTAAATCAATGTATTATGCTAATTGTTTTTTTTAATCATCTTTTGCTTGAATATTATGCATGTCCTATATAAAAACAAATTTCGAAATAGATTAATTTCATTAATCATGGTTCCATATATAGGAGGAATATTTACACAAATATACCCTATACAATATGAGTAACTAGAATATACAACCAATATACAATAATACATATTCTAGTTATTACACCCCCGTAGTCGAAGTGGGAGGAGGGCTAATGGTGAGACTGGATGGAAAATCTTCAAAAAGAATGTGTGGCAGCCCTTGCGTAAAAATATATGTAATCTGGAAGCGAGAGGGCACATGAAGTACACGACCCATGGCACGCTGTACCTGTTCACGAACAAAGTGAATATCCAGCTCAATGTGTTTTGTACGTTGATCCTGAACCGGATTCCCAGACAAATAAATCGCGCTGATGTTATCACAGTAGACAATGGAAGCCCGTGTCAGCGGTTTGTGAAGCTCAAGGAGGAGGTTCCGAATCCAGCATAATTTGGCAACCACATTAGCAACTCCGCGGTATTCAGCCTCTGCGTTGGAGCGAGAGATGGTGGATTGGCGTTTATGAGTAACTAGAATATACAACCAAAATACAATAATACATATTCTAGCCATTACTATATATGGGTTTCTTTTGAGACATACATTTCTTGTTGCCATGCTTTTAAAAGAAAGCTACTTTTAAACTGAAGTTCTCTGGTTCAAAACTTGTATAAAGAAATTTCAATGCACATACCTTTGTAAACTTTACGATTTGCGATTCTGTTCACCACTACATCAAATGTCTTGAGTTTTTCAGTTTAAGTTCTGTATTATATATTCTCACATAAATTTATAGACGTCTAATGAAAATGAAGCAACACAATACATATATTTTTGTTGTCAAAACACAGCCAACTCAGTGTTAAAATTATCCAATAAGGAACATTGAACATAATCGAATTCAAATAAATACTGCACAGATCAATATCTACCGAACTATCACCCTTTTGGTTCTAATATTCTACCACAATTGTTGAATCATCAGGTTTTGGTCTTTAATCAAGAGCTATGCGACCTCACATTCATGAGGCAAGCTAGAGGTGCACAAACCGGTTATTTTTTATAAGTAGTTCCGGTTACAAAATTTCATCTAAAAAAAACCGATTTTTTCAACAACCGGTTAGGTTACAAACCAGTTTCTTCACTGGACCCCCCCCCCCCCCCGATTGGAACCAGTTATGGACCGGTTAGGAACCGGTTTCTATGGACCGGTTTTTGTAACCGGTTTTTTGGTTAGGGACAGAGCTAGTTGTTTTTTTTTTGTTTTTTTTTTAAAAAAAAAATCACCTACAACTTATTAAAAAGCTCATTTTTTTATTGCATACTTGAATAGCAAACACACCAAACATGAAAGACAAACATCGAAAGAGTTTGAAACTCATAACATCCAAGACGAAAACATGGAAAAAAAACCAATTTATCTTTATTCTTCGTTGCAATTCGGATCCGTTTACTCGTTTGTGTCCCCCGAGCTAGATGAACCGGACCTCAAGTAGTAGTCCCATCCGGCTTCATCATCGGTCATTTCCGGGGTCAATCCACTAGCAACGTCCTCCTCGTACAATTCGCCTTCGTACTCTAACTCTCTTTCAACTCCTTCGAGTGTAGCAACGTTTTGAATTAATATTTTCCACACCATCCAAGTAATCATTCAAACATATGGACATCTCAACCGAAGCCGGAGTAAACATTGTCCTCCTCACCGATATCACCCTGCCACTAACAGAAAAAGCCGATTTCAAAAACAATGTTCTCGGGAAGTTCATTACTACCGCAAGCTTGAGTGGTGTTAGAACTTGAAGAAGCCATTTGAGATTTTGAGAGCTTTGATTGATTTTTTTCTAGTGTTTGAAAGATTAAAGAGAGTAAAGATTTGTGTGTGGATCAACCTGAACACTCAAGAAGTATTTATAATAGTTTGGGGTGTAAAAAATGCAAGAAAATTCCAAAACACGGTCCAAAAACAAGCCTGCTGGCTCTTTCAACGATAATATTACCGTTTTTTCTAGCTTTTCTAACCGTTTTTTATGATCGGTTTTGGTAACCGGTTGCAATAACCGGTTGGATAACCGGTTCCTCTGTCCGAAACCCCTAACCGATCTCTAACCGGCGGGTAGGATAGAAACCGAACCAGTTTCTTTAGTAACCGGTTTTTTTGTAATCGATTACGGGTTTTTTTCCTAACCGGTTGGGCATCCGTTTTTTTTTGTGCATGTCTAAGGCAATCTAGTTAGTTGAATAACTAATTTAAGTTATTCCATACCATATAAGCTTAGATGGCTGATAAAGATAGAAACTTTAACTCATGGTTCAAGAAAATAACAAAAAACTAACCTTGATTCAAGATTGTTGTGTATATATACGGGAAGAACTTGTATAAAAGGGCTGGAGCATTTCACTAAAGATTAATTCCAGTTAGGCATTCAACTTATGAATGGAACTGTTTAACCTCTTATTTATTTTTTTCAGTTGTTTGTAAATTTGTGGTGGTAATTCTCTATGAAAACTTATATACAAAAGTGAAGTCCTATATGTAATTTTAATCTGTCAAATGAATTTTTTTACACACATCAAAATATTGTAACAACTAAATTCATGAGAAGTACATGATGTGCTTAACAATTACGTACAAACTTAGTTTGTTTGAAATCTTGTATAGCGGTACACAATCACATCAATGTTTTTGCAATATGGTGTTCATATGTTCATATATAAAATAGACTTGTATGTATCTTCACTATACATTCTCTCTTCATTCATCTTTCTATTCAATAGGATTTGATACAATTTCAATGGCACGTGTTACAATGATGAATCTTGTATTATATATAAGTTTCTCGGTGTTCCTCATGTGTCATGGGTGTAAGTTCTCGTCCTTTATTCAATTTAGGCAATTGAATCTTTATAATTCAATATATATAGGACCTATTGGTCTAGTTTAAACTATCAGTTTGATCAGTTGCTCTCATAACTTTTATTTTCGTTGTCAAGAGATGTCTCAATAGCATAATGATCATGTAATTTATATTTGATTTCTGGTTTGTAATAATGATTCTGAATAAAATGAGGAAACATAGAATCAAACTACCGGAAAACAAGTGTAAATCAATTATCAATGTATGATTATTACGTTACTAGGATTGCCCGTAACAACTAAACTGAAGGTTGGGACTGCCACTAGCAAAATTTTTTTTTTACGACAAAGAGACTATATATTAACAAAAGGGAAGGTTAGAAAAACCTAACCAACCAAAAAGAGTTACAACAAAAAAACAAAAAGAAGCGGATTTTTCCTCCAGTTGCAACTCGACATATAAAAAGCTTTGTCTCTAGCCGTAATCCATTTGTATGAAAAATGGATAACCGAGTCAAAGAGTGAGCACGGAGTAAGATAATTATTGTTGTGAATGACTTTGTTACGATACTTCCAAACTACCCACCACGCACACGTCGTAATGCTTTCAATCACAAAACGTCTTTTTTTTTACCAACCTCGAGTTATCCAACCACTCCAAAAAACCGACCGGTCTCAAACCATCATTGAAATCAAGCTCTAACTAACGACGAATGCAACACCAAAGGCGTCTAATCAACTTACATTCTCCAAAAAGGTGAACGTTAGATTCAAGACGATCATCGCAAAAAACGTAGCCAAGTTGTAAAATTGGAATCCCTTTTTCACATAGCTTACTACGAACCGGGAGACGATCAAGTAAAAGGCGCCATAAAAGAATATTTATTTTCATTGGAATGCATTTAAGCCATCTAGTAACCAAAACCCAAACTCGGAAAATCATGAATCTCGACCGCTTTACGAACGTCTCTAACCGTGAACAAATCACCACCATTAAAATCCCATTTCTACGTATCACACCCCAAACGAAACACAGGCAAATTAATTAAATCCGAAAGGCGAACAAACTAAACTTCTTCCACACCTCCAGTACGTCTCCAATCCCAATTATGGTTTTCACCATTAATTCTATCCACCGCCTTTCAATCTTTATTAAGCTCTAAAGCATATAATTTAGGAAATCATTTCAAAAACTGTTCATCTCTAATCCACGCATCCTTCCAAAACCGTGTATCGTCCCCTCTACCGACACACTTCTCGGTTACTTCTTGGGGATTGCAGTGCGTTGTCGCACAGGTAATACTTTGTTTCTGTCACAGAAAAAGTATGCTTTGGAGATTTTGGAAAAAGCAGGCCTTGCTAACTGCAATCCCGTCTCAACTCCTGTCGACACGCAACAGAAGTTGAGTACCACTACCGGTACCCCTCTCTCCGATGGCACTGAGTATCGTCGGCTAGCCGGCGCACTTCAGTACCTCACGTTTACTCGCCCAGATATATCATATGCTGTCCAGCAGGTTTGCCTTCACATGCATTCACCAACAGATTAACATATGAATGCTATGAAGCGGATTCTTCGGTATGTCAGGGGTACGGCCTCCCATGGTTTACACATCGGCCCCACCCCCTCGCATTCCCTAGTTGCATACACTGATGCCGATTGGGGTGGGTGCCCGGACACACGCCGTTCCACTTCGGGTTATTGTGTCTACATGGGCGATAATTTATTGTCATGGTCCTCTAAACGTCAGCCGACACTGTCTCGTTCTAGTGCCGAAGCTGAGTACCGTGGGGTTGCTAATGTTGTCTCAGAGGTTTGTTGGCTGCGAAATTTATTGTTAGAATTACATCATCCCCCAACTCGGGCGTCGATTGTTTATTGCGACAACGTTAGCGCGATCTACTTGACCGGTAACCCGGTTCAACATCAGCGGACGAAACACATTGAGATGGATATTCACTTCGTCCGGGAAAAGGTTGCTCGCGGTCAAATTCGCGTTTTTCACGTGCCGTCTCGTTACCAGATTGCAGATATTTTTACTAAAGGATTACCCAGAATGCTCTTTCAAGATTTCCGCTCCAGTCTCAACATTCAGGAGCCTCCCGTTTCGACTGGGGGGGGGGGTATAATAGTTGATATTGTATATCTTGTATTTATTTATACATATTTAGGAGATCTTAGCATTAATTGTAATTATGTGTATATATGTAAATCATTGGGTAATCAATGGAAATCATTCATTCTCCAAAACTTTCAACTTCTTAAAAGCACCGCTAGGTATAATATTTTGCTTGTGTAAATCCCAAATCACCCAACAAATTCTGACCCAATTACTCCGTCCCTGGACACCCCTGAAAAAACGTCTCTATCATATATCAACTTTGTAACTCGGACCCAAAATAGATGTTTTTTTGTTAAAAGACCATCACTTCCACTTTGATAAGAGAGCACGATTAAGTGCGTCTAAACTACCAATCCTCAAACCCCCTTTTTTTTATCCGCCAATACCGAATTCCAATTAACCCAATGCCTCTTCTTAGAATTGCTCATCCCACCCCAAAAGAATCTAGCTCGAATGCCCTCCAAAATAGTATTTACTTTTTTAGGCAAACGAAAAATAGATAAAAAGTAGTTAGGAAGCGAACCTAATACCGACGACACCAAAGACATTCTCCCGCCAATCGATAATAAGTTTGCCTTCCACCTCGAAAGACTTGCATAACTCTATTGATGACACGTTCCCAAGCTTTAACTGTTTTCAAGCGATCACTCACCAGAACCCCGAGATAACTAAAAGGGAATTTACCCACTTTACACCCTTTTAACCTCGCCAACCTCTCGATCTCTGCATCTTTTCCCAACCCCAATTAAATTATATTTTCCGGGGTTGATTTTCAACCCAGATAAACTATAAGAAATGTCCATGTCCAACACTCGGTTAATGGCAGTAAATGATTCGTTGACCGTTCACCCACAAAAATGACATCATCGGGCGTAAAAAAGATGTGAAATCGGAATTTTTTTACCCCCCACCATCGCCGGTTTCAGCCCCCCCCCCCCCCCCCGATTGAACTTCCTTATTAATCAACGCGTGAAGTCCCTCCATAGCCAAAATAAATAAAAAATGAGAGAGATGACCACCTTGCCTTAAACCCGTCTCCACTTTAAATTCTTAGTTGGATTATTAATATTCAATTTTTTTTCAATTTATTTATAGGGTTGTTTTATTTGGACCCCTTTTTCATATTTGTACACCTATACATGCCGTATACAAAAAATATACGGGCTTGATAGGTACATAGAATTCAGGGAACTCTGAACACTATATACGGCCCAGATAAAAAAATGAGTAAATTGCCATTTTCGTCCCTGTGGTTTGCTTAAATATGCTAATTTAGTCCAATAGTTTAAAAATTATCAATTTCGTCCCCATGGTTTGAAAAAATTATCAATTCAGTTCAACATATTATAAAAAATTACCAATTTCGTCCCTATGGTTTTGCAAAAAAAATGTCAATTCAGTCCAAAAAAGTGCTGGTATTGGACTGAATTGGCAATTTTTGCAAACCACAGGGACCGAATTGGCAATTTTTAAAGTATTGGACTGAATTGTCAATTTTGAACAAACCACAAGGATGAAAATGACAATTTACTCTAAACAAATATATACGGGCCGGATATACTATACGGGATGGATAAGGTGATATACAGCCCATATATTTTCAAAAGATAAAAAAAGTTGCTACACGTCATTTCAATAAAAAAAGTGACGTATACGGGCTGTATAAGAGAAATATACGGTCTGTATAATATATGAGGCCCTGATATAATTATATACAGCCCGTATATTTTCAAAAAGACAAAAGTTTCTCCCATGTCATTTTAATTAAAAAAATGATTTGTATACGGGCTGGATACAAATACTATGCAGCCTGAATAAGGTAGATATAAGGGTTGGATACATATATATGTATACGGTCCGTATATTTTCAAAAGAACAAAAGCTGCATCCTGTCAGTTTAATAAAAAAGAGTGACATATATCGGCTGGATAAACTAGTATACGGGCCTGATATATCTCAAATTCAAAATTTTGTATCAGACGCTCTTTTTGACAAAATAATTTTATTTTTCGTATAAAATAATGTTCATCAATTCATTTAATCTACAAATAAAACGAATGAACAATTTAACTCAAGAATTGTTGCGTTGCATGGTGTGTTTCTGCGTTGGTTTATGTAGTAATTGTTTCAAGGATATCACTGAACAAAACCCGTTGCACAGTGTATTACTGTGTCTCGTCACCAAAAAAACAATATCAAAACATTCGCAATAATAAACTAAAAATATTCATATTATATAAAATTTTAAATCTAAAACCTTAGTAAGGTTTAAATTTAAAAAATTAAAAAAATATATATTCAAAATCACATCTTGATTTCAGTTATTATATATGTTCTGAATATAAAAAAGTTTTATTATAATTCTGCAATTTATTGAGCCCCTATAGAAAATATATCCAGATAGTATAACCTATACGGGCTGTATTATTGTTTATGGACTATGTATCCCGGTCGTATACACTATATGGGTTGTATATTGTTTTTATTCGGACCGTATAACTCTTTCCACTATGAAAACACTAAAAAACATAACAATATAATTTTGAGACGTATACACATATCCGGGCCATGTAAATATATACGGGGTGGATATATTTATTATCCGGGCCGTATGCTTTTTCCTGGCACCTAGTTTTCAGTGACTACATGCGAGCAGTGTGTATTATATATATGGGTCGTATACGTGTCAGAAGGGTCCAAATATTAATCACAGGGGTACAAATAGCAACTAACTATTTATAATGTGGGATTTTTTATGAACATTCTAATCATGATATCTTTAAATCTAATAAAGCACTAACTCGGATGCCAGATGGCTTCTTTCTAGGGTGTCCACCTATAACTTTTCACTTGACATCACAACAATCAAGCTCAATACCTACCTTGAATATTGAATAAATCATGTTAAACTACCAAATTTAAAAACAAAAATTTTAAAACAAAAATTTTAAATTAATTTTCTTTTAAAATTAACGAAACATTCAAGGGGGAATTGCATATATCCCCCTAATTTTGGTAAAAATTGCAAATTTTCCCAAAATACAAATTTTTAATACATAATGTACAATGCTATAGCATGATTTGGTGAAATATGCAATTTCTTAAATTTAGAGGGGGAGATATGCAAATGGCCCAAAATTCAATCATCTCAAACTTTATAAAAATGATAAAGAATTATGTTATTTATAATTTTCAAATCACTTATTATTTATTTGTAGTTATCTAATATTATGAATATTTATTCAACCCGTATAATACACGGGTTACTAACCTAGTTATTTATATATAGGTAGAAAATATGATGACAATGATATTCATGCTTTTGTAGCCTCACCTCCAAAAAATTGTAAACTACGTTGTGACCCGACTCCTGGTTATCTAGAGTATTGTTGTTGCGGTGAGTATAAGGAGAGCCAATGTAGATCTTCTATTAGTTTTTGTCAAACTGTGTGTAATCGCAGAAAAGATTGTTGTACTCCATCCGTATAATGACATTATTAAGAAATAAGTATATGATAAGGAAAAATATGTAATTGGTCTACTAGCATGGTGTCCGCACGTTGTGGTGGCGACAGTTTGCAATGTGTATTCATTATTTGTTCGCGAGTTACGGCGGCTTGACAATTTACAACTTCATATTCATTTTTGTTAGCGCGATGCGGCAGCAGCGACAATCAACCAACAGAGTACCTTTTTTTGTTAATTAATCAATTCTTTCGTGATATAATGTAGTGTATAGCTATTAGTTTTTTTTTTAAATTAATAGCATCGGTATAATATATCTATGTTACGAGTCTTTCTCATTAGAGGTCAAATGAGACACTTTCTTTCATAGTACTCTTCTTCACCTTTGTAAATCATAAACCATTAGTAGCTAGTTCTAAATGAAGCTTTGACACTTATAGATATATTTTTAACTTGGTTGGAATAAATAACATCAAAAGTTGGTTTTGTAAATATTAATGGTTATAGTTATGGTCCAGGCCACCGATAAAAGGGATGGAGCTGTGGGTATCTTGGATAAGAAAAACATATTTTAGTTTATATCAATAGTAAGAAATTTGTGACCAGATGATTATGCCACTATGTCAATAATATAGTATAACCATCTACATATCAATATTACCCTGAAGAAAAAGTTAATAAATACCTATGAATATGTCTTTACAGATTTTCATAATATACAAACATGCACAAGCCAAAGGCATCATTTGGTCACAACTTTTAGTGACACACAGTTAATAATTTAAATGATTGTACATCAACTGGTGATATAAAATCATTTTCGTGCACTAATTAGGCACGAATGTCAGCCTAGTAATATATGTACCTCCAACACCACATGTACGCGGTGAACTAAGTCCTTTTGAACACAATTTAGAGTGTTTTTCTGATTTCTTGTTCAGCTTCGGGGAAGAAACTGCAGCCTTGGATTAAGGTTAGTGCATCTTGGGAGAAGCTCTACAGGTTCGCCACTTGGAACTACGATATACTCAATCGCATGTAAAAATTCCTATATATCATCAAAATAGAAGGTTAATGAATTTGCAAATTTTAGTTCTAACCCTTCAATTTGCCACTTTTAATCAACAAGGTGTCAACCGTGCGTTGCAGCGGTTCACGGGTTGTATCAAAGCAACAATGGATGTTACAAATGTAGATGGAACATAGTGTTACGAATATAGATAAAACATAGGTAAATGATATTCACATACATAGGTTTAAGTATATATTTTTTTGCTCGATTTTCAAAAATATTTTAAACTCAATCACATTAGTTTGTATATAATCATTATTGAGACTTCATACCTTAAAATTACATTAGGACGATTCACCACATGCATTTGATAAAATTCAAAATTAGCCATGTAAGTGACAACGTTTATATCAAACTCTTTTTAACAATGCGATAAAAATAGGCAGATGTACCCTAGAAATATAATGGCATGCAAGTAAAAATGTAAGAACATCGACCTGAGATCGATTAGGATTTCTTAGAATCCCTTGTAGCCATTTTCATTCATTCGGGTCTTTAGCTAAAAATATTATATAATTACAACTAATCACATAATCACCTTGATAGAGGTGTTAAATGGTTTTCATGGTTGTATTTGGGGTTTCTACCAGTCGGAGTTGCGACAAGTTGTATTGATGGTGGAGTGATTGAGTTAAATAACGCAATGTCAAAACACTTAAATGACATTCTTAATCCTAGACACTAAAGCATAAAAAAACACTCAACATTCTATTTTGGTTATAATTCATTTTTATTACAACACATAACAAAGCACATATCAAGGTGGCTATTGCTAATAATTAAGTTTTTTTAATTAGAATGTTTTTGTAGTGTTTTAACAATGTTATACAACGTCGTTTGTGTGTGTTTAATTATTACTGGATTGGAGGGCCGGTGGTTGTATATGCTGATGCGTAAGCTTTTATTTATTCCGACTACCTATTTGTCTTTCTCTATATCACCGCTCTATTAGCTCTCTCAATCCATGACTTCTCTCTGCAATTTTCTTTCTCTCTCTACACTAAATATGTTCGGTGACCGTTATCATTTCAGCCTGCCTTTAAATATTGCACGATTATATATATATTTTTTTTGCGCAAACACAACTTTTTTAATCTTTTTCTCATTTAAATTTTACTTTAATTAACGATTTATTTTGAATGTCAGATTAAAAAGAACAAAGATACTCCAATTATGTCAAACGGCTCATATCATTTGAATTAAGAAAAAAATAAAGAAAAGGAAAAAATAAAAGAACGTAAGAAGAAAAAAAAATAAATGTTAAGAAAAATGAAATATATTGTAACGTTTTGAGGGTTTTTTTTTTTGTTAAAAAGATATTGGAAAAGATGACAAAAAAAAGGTTTGGTACTCCTTGGTTTCTAACTCAAGAAAGTTACTTCAATTGGGACGGACTCAACCAACTGAGCTGGGTAGCGAGAGCGTTATCTTTTGGAACAGCTTGTATATAATATAAAGAATTTCTGAGAAGTTACACAAAGGCGTGGAACCATAGACAACTTTATCAATTGTATATATATACAATATGAAACTTTGTTGTTTAAAAAAAAATATTTATATCTATATGTTATAAATTAATATTATAAATTAATTGTTGTTCGTCGTAGGTTTTAACGCAGTTTTCTTCCCCCTCTTCTCCTTTGGTTTTAACAGCCGTCTTCTTCCCCTCTCTTCTCCTTCTCATCTAAACAGTACACCTCTATCTTTCTCGCTACCATTTCTCACGCGTTTCTGCCACTCTCTCTAGTGTCTCTTCGGTTCCATCTTCGACCTGCTCAATATTTCTATCCATCTCTTCATGGTCAGTCTACGATGAGGCGCTGGATCGTTGTTCTGTTTCCGATTAGCCGTTGGTCCGTTTTTGAGACAGATGTCGCGATGTTGCTCCATTTCAGATGAAGCGCTGATTTAATACTCATATTTGTTTCATCGATTTCATGTTTTGTGTCTTCAGCAACTGCAGGTTTGGGGTTTCTGGGGCTCTTGGTTGTATAGCACCGTACCCGATCAGGCCGTTAACGGAGCAGTGCAGGTTTGAACTTATCTCACCTTCAGTTGTCCTCGAGAAATCGTGTCAAACATCTTAAAATTTCCGGTTCTGGTTCCTTGAATTCTCACCTTTACACGTATCAAGGACGAGGAATGACCCGCATAGTGCATCAAGGACGTGTGTGGGTGACCTTCTTCCCTGTAGCGGTAGGGTGTGTGTTTATTTTCTTTATCTTCACCTCATTCTTTCATTGTTGAGTTACATCCGATCCTCCGCCCAAGTTCATACGGTAATTTCTTGCCCCTTCTTAATTTCTTGCCTCTTCTTTTGAAAATGTTCTTGGTTTGTTATAAACAATTGCTTTGATGTTTTGTTTTTTGGATTCATTGGTGTTGAGGTGTATGTGTTTTTTTCGGTTTTTGCTATCCTGGGTTAAAAGAAACGGAGATTTTGCTTCCAGTTTTAACTGTTTTAGGGTTTTGATATCCACCCATAATTGATGCAAAAAAAAATAAATCAAGGCAATTTTGTTTCAAGTTGTTTGTGTTGTTTGTAGTCACTGACCATCGACTATTCCACAGGCGGTGCAAACATAGTGGGCTGCTTATTGGGGCATCAAATATCCAGCAATAGTTGGATTAGCACCCTTAATAGAAATTTGAAGGTTAATCCTTCCCCTTTTTCAAACACTTTATGAAGCAAATCAGATCGTATTATTCATGGTGTTTAAGGTTACTTAGGTCAATAACGATTTCATATTTTGAAAGCAAATCAGATCTTATGCTTCAGTTTCTTCATCAATTGAAGATTACATATTTTGATGCCTGGGTTTCTTCTGAATTGCATTTTGAACTGCGTTGTGATTTTTTTTCCTTCCTTATGTTTTGGTATGGGTTACAGGTTTGCATAATTGCAGGCTTCTTCGGAACATATATGTTCTATAGGTATTGATGGCTTTTTCGTTCGACATTTATTTGAATATGGTTTATAGGGTTGTCATCGTGATATCTATTGCATGCCTTTTATTGGGCTCACATGACTTTTAATTGCTTCCTACCCTTTGGTTAAAAGGGTTATTGTGATAAATGTTGTTTCATTTATTGTTCCACTTGATATGTGCCTAAGATTGAAACGTTTTTATGAGTTCACCACCATCTCAGTTTGTTATTTTTTTTTCTTTTTTTACTTTGGTTCTTCTTAAACAATAGGATGTATTTAGTTTTTTTTTGGTTGTTTTGTAGTGATTATCAAGTTCTTTGTTTGGGTTCTTTATCTTTGGTGCTTACGTGAGTATAGTTAGTTAGCCAGTTTAGTGAGGGTTCAATAAAGTATAGATTGCAGTTTGGCGTAGACCAACAATATATGTGCTGTTAATCATCACATAATTGTGTATACCTTAATGAATTATGCAGTTAATTGTTGTTAATTTGTTTCTTTATGGATTTCAGCTTCTGGGACTCAGCTTCTGGGACTGCTACACCTTTAGATTTTGATGGATACTGTAGCTTAATTCATTATTTTGGTTGCTCGATAATATACCTCATATTTGGATGGTTGATGCAAGTTATTTCATTGCTTTAGTTGCTTGATAATATGCATGTATAGCCAAGTAATTTGGTTGAGGAGCTTACATATGTTTGTAAAATTGTCCATTCTGATTTCCAATTTGTATGATGCATCTATGTTTTATATTAGATACTGAAATAGTTATATCCCATGTTGGTAGTGTATATAAACAGGTAATCTTTAATGTTTGTAACCCTTATCTCTTAAAGCAAAATGTACTTCTGTATGTTTCATTCAACTTCACCAGGTATATTTTGTTCATTCCCTATAATTTGATTTTATACAACTTTGGAATAGGTGTTGGTGTATGTTTCATTCAACTTCACTAGGTATGTTTTGTTCATTCTCTATAATTGGATTTTATAAAACTTTGGAATGGGTGTTGGTGTTTGTAATTTAGGAGTTGTGGTAGATGCATTTGATCGAGTAATATCTGGTTCAGACATCTAAATTCTAAAGGCATAACGGTTAGTTATTCGGCTATGATTATTTTAGTTACACATGTCGACAAATAATTTTTTTCTCTTCATTATGCAATATGTTGTTGTATATCGCATTGTTCTTCAATCGTTCTCATTGAAATACAAGTTGCATTCTTCTAAATCTTACTAGATCGATGAAACATTTTCAACTTCATCTTTTGTTATTCTTCGAGGATGTTAATTTTCTTCATGTACGCAGCAACACGCGTGGTTTTGATTGTTATCCATGGGATCTGAACGAGGCCTCTTAGAGGCTCACTATTCGTTTACTTTTGTTCTTTTGATTTATGGTTTGTTTTACATGTTTGTTAAGTTTAGGGACTTGGGTTCCGAGGATTACAGATTCGAGAAATCTTCGCTTCTTCCAAAAGATATATATGTAAGGTTCAAAACTTCTGGTATCACCTCTCGGCTCTCACTATTATTTGCTCACAATTAACTTAAGTTCATTTGTTTGTTTAAAGACTAGATTTTTTTCTCAGCCACCTTTTATTCATTTGCACCTTTTATTCATTTGCTAAACACACATTCGTAAGGTCAAATATAAATTACCCTTAATTTTTCCTTTATTCTAGATGTAGTTTCTTTAGAAATATCAATTATGTAGACTTCTAGAGACATGAAGGTATCGTTTTCTTCATTCAGAAATCTTGAGGTTTAGCTAATGATTATTTTTTATTAAAATTGTAATTGCAGTTGCTTTCAGAAGATCGTGTTCACTTCGTCTTCGTCTACTGTTCTGGTGTATTTAACACAACTAACACTTGTTTCCTAACCTAATTTCTCAAATTTTGTTTCTGTTTAGGTTCTCTGCAGAGCGGATTTTGTCATTGTGTTTATGTGAGTTTACTATCTTCTAATGCTCCACAAATAACTAGATCTGCTTATTTATTTGAATTTACTTCTATTTCATCTTAAAGTTGTGTTCTGATTTACCATTGTAAAAGAATGAAACCTGCAGCCTTTTTTTTACTCCTAAAAGTAATTTTTTTTTTAAAAAATAAAGTTTAGATGGTAAAATGGACTTTAGTGTATTATGAGGTTAAATAATTGAGTATTGACCTCAAAGAGTAAAAGGAAGTGGATTTTACATTAAATTGACCAAAGATAATGTATAGAACAAACCTTTTACTATGTTGATGTGATAAACTTAAAAAGAAAATAACTAACTTGAGTACATATAGTTAAATATGTAGCTGTTTTTGAATCATATATAATCTATAGGCATGAGGTTACTGAAATGGATAAAAAATAAACCAAATCTTTGCCTGCTGAATTTATACATATTTTGCTTCTTCTGATTTACCAGACGATCATACAAGAGCTATCAAATTAGTAAAGGAAGGAAAACAGAACATAATTTACGCATGGAAGGAGGGGGCGAGGAGGTCAGCGTCGATGAGCTATCTTCAAATCTTTGTACTTCCAAGCAACAACTTCAAGGCACAAGAACACGTGCTTCTAGCGCACCTGAATCAAAGGGTAAAGAGCCACTTTACCTAACAGACAGGCAACCAAGAAAGGCAAGGAGGGAACTCTTTCCGGAAGAAGGTAAACATGTCACTGCCATAAACATTCTGCAAACGTGATCTGGAACACCTAACTAGTAAACCTCTAACCTTTTTTCTAGATGAATAGCAGCCGCTAAAGATGAGGAAACATTTGTGGTTTTTGAGGCGCAGAACAGCGATACGGAGAGGAAAGCTTAGGCAGGAAAGGTAAACTCACCCATACAAATATTATACATAAGGGTTGTGATAGTTGTCTAGGATTTAGCACTCTCAATAATGACCACTGCTGCATTTATCAGCATGGTGTTAACACAAAATGAAGGTTTGTGGCAGTTAGGAACTCGCAGGACAGTTATACCATGGGGTTTTTCTTTTTTCTTTTTCAGCCTTATGGTTTCCTATAGCATGTCATTACTGTTTTTTTTGTTTAGGTTTGAATTTGTTTTTACCTCACTTGGTTCTTTTAAACGTGGGAGTAGGTGGGTCATCTGTGTCGGAAAAGAAGAAGACCAGCAACAAGAAGGCTAAGCTCAAGGCGAAGCTTTAAAAGGGCAACGCGCTAATAGTAAAGCTTGTATCTAAACATTAGCTTTTGTGTGTCCTAAGAATGTCTTGCCTGTTGCCAGATTGTGTTGTTGTTAAAGGTTCTTATATTACTTAAATTATAAAATTCAAGAGTCACTTATGTTTTGGTTGTTATTTTTTAAAATTGGTTCTTGAAATGACTATTGTTTGTAAAATATCTACAATATAACTTCCTATCTGGTTTGTGACTTTAATCTGTTTGTGACTTTAATCTACCAACTGCATGTTTCAAAGTTCTCTGTATAATATTAAGTTTATTATCTTTTTGTTCCATAATCCCACCCACAATTGAAAACATTTACACATTATTTTCTCAATGTGGTATAGAAATTAGTAGTACAAAATATTGTTGCATCACTGCTGTTTAACCATTTGTACCAGCCGATATGTAACCTCTGCATACCCCCTACATGACCCAAAAATGTTCATATTTGTTTCCCTCTTTTTTTCTATCTTTTATAGCTCATACTTTAAAACCTCACTTAGGTGCCTAAATGTGTCTAAACTGATACTTTGTAATCCTTTTAACTCATTATTTTTCAATCTCAATAGCAATTTTTTCTGCCCATTAAAAGTTTTTCCCTTGGAATTTGTTTACTATAAAAAAATCTAATTTTTTATGCTATATGTTTCTTATTTATAACTAATATTAACTTTATGATCCTTTTAAATTAATGAGAAATATGTTTATACAAAATTTATATAACATGAAAAAAAGGTAAACAAAAAATTGAGAATTACCTAATACATTTATAAACCTATATTTTTTTTCTGGATTACCGTAGCAACGCGCGGTTGATCTCTAGTTGTATATATATACAATTTGCAAACACAACTATACTAAAATAAGCATTTTGGCGTCCACATCCCACTCGAAACAACATAGTTATGTGATTCTGCACATCCACATATCAATTTTTATGTTCTTTCTATTTTCTTCTATTTTTTAAAACAAAAGCCCACGCCACATTTAAAATTCAGTCTGCAACTTAGTAGTTATAATCAGTGAACTTCGTCTTTGATTAGATAGATAATTGTTAATGATATCACATAAATTATTTATAAAAAATAAACAAAAACTATAATATCAATATTACCAAATAGTGTTCTAAATAAGTGGACTTCTAAAGAAGCACATATATAAAGTATCCTGAATAAGGCACCAAATATACACTAAACACACACAAACAGCAGGTTATTTGCTGCTAAAACAACTCTTGCTTTTATCTCTCTGCCAGCTTTAGTTCATGTTAAAAAACTTACCTAAATAGTAAAACTAATTGCTAACTACCCTTGTCAAAGGTTATAAAGCTTGCTGTCATAAGAAAAAAGGCGTAATCACTACTACAAAAACTGCCTTCCTTGACACGCGAACGATGACACTCGATAATTCTTGACGTGTAAAAAAAAGTGTCAAAAATAAAATGTCAATTATAGGTAATTTCTAAGAATTCATGACGCGCATTTTTGCGTGTCAAGAATTTCTGTCATATTTAAAAAAAACACGGAGGACATATAAAAGCCGCGCGTCAAGAATCAAGTGTCATCTTTTATTTTTATTTTCGCGCCATAAAAGTGTACGGATTTCTAAAATCCCGCTCATATGATATTAGGGTTTTTTTTCTTTTTACCAAAACACTCGTGGTCACTCGTCCGTCCGACCTAGCTCCGGCACTGGTCTGGTTTCGCCGGTGACCTAGCTCCGGCGTTGCAATTCTATTTGAGACTGGCTCTGTTCTTTGCCCCCTGACTCCATTCGCCGGCGATTTCAGGTATGTAAACCCTACTTTCATCGTTTTGTTTTGAAACCCTAATCTGCTGCTTAATCCCCTCACGATTCCAAACTTTGAGTTCGTTGATGAAACCCTAATTCTGCTCGCTTTAATTCATATTTGATAAATCTTTGGGCCTTTTGTTCATCGTGAAAGTCTACAAGACCAATATCTAAATTCTAATCAAGTAGTTACATTACAACTATGAAGTTTTAGAACTTGTATCTACCTGTTTAATATTCTTCCTTTCATAGCTAATGCTGCTATTGTTTAACTTAGTCAATCAACTTCAGTGTGATTATGTGAAGGTCTATGATTATATGGATTTGTTTATGCATAAATTGTTCAAATGAGCCCTTGAAATCAATGGCTAAGTAAAATCATTGTTTTTCTAGCATTCTTTGATACATAGATTATTCAATCAAATCTTTGTTGTGACACCCGAGAATTTCAAGGTTAACTTCCGTTAGACAAACTCCGTTAGTTACGTTATAAGTGTTAACTTAGTAACTAATGCTTAACTAGGCCGAATACGTCCACGACCTTTGGTTGATCACCGAACCCGTCCATATGTGTTATGTGTTCATTTATTGATTGTCATTATGTGCAATGTGATTTAAATACATGATTTAATATTGTGAATAGCATGACAATGTAATTGTAAATCTTGATTATGTGAAAATTGCCACTTTTGGTAGCCAGCGAAACTACCGGGCGAAACTATAATGTCGCCCGGCAGCTTGTTGGCTCACTTGTGATCAGAGCCAGTTTCGCCTGGCCAGCGAAACTGCCAGCGAAACTAGCCCTGATATAAATAACATAAACCCTAGTAGCCTCATTTTTGCCCATTCTCACCAAAACACACACACACACCTCTGGAAATCTGGTCAGCCGAGATTCACACCGAGCCATCGAGATCTCAGCCTCGAACCATCATCCATCAAGCTTGGAGATCGAATCGTGAGTCCCAAAAACCACCATTTTATGTTTTCTATGTGTTTCTTCATAAAGCATGCCTAAACCTTCATGATATGCTTGATCTTCTGATATGTTGCTTAGGATGCTAGATCTACCATAAAGTTGATAACTTTACGTGTGAAATCCATCCATGATAAAGATTTATGCTATTTTAGTCATTTTAGGGTTTTATATGTATTTTGGTGATTTGATGACAAAATGCATGTTTAAGGTGTTAAAGCTTGCTGATTTATGTTGGTAAATGCCTATGTATGCTAGATAATGAATTGCATGTAGATGGAAGCTGTTAGGTTGATTTTTAGGCTGATCCGTATGTTTTTCGCGACCAGCGAAACTGTGGTGTTCTCTGGGCGAAACTGTCCAGCGAAACTATGTATATCTCCTTCCAGCGACACTATGCAGCGAAACTATAGTGTCGCCGGGTAAACCGACCAGACCAGCTCGAGCGAAACTACCGAGCGAAATTCCCTGAACGAAAGTTCAAACCAGTTTCGGGCGAAACTAGGCTAGCGAAACTGTGCCAACAGTTTCGAGCGAAACTAGCCTAGCGAAACTGTGTCATCGGGCATTGCCTAGCGAAAGTGCTGCCCGTGCACACAGCGAAACTGCCTAGCGAAACTATGCTAGCGAAACTGTGACCAGAATCCAAACTTGTGAAATTTGCTTGAATGTTATGCCATGACTTACATGATTATGCCATGATGAAACATGCTTTGATTCTGATATATATGAACCCTTGTTTATGATCAACCATTGGTGTCGTGTGTCGGTATGTCGAGTCATAGTTCCAACGTGCTATGTTATGGGCCATAGTGACGTTAAGTAAAGATTAGACACGAAACTAATACTTAAGACCTAAACGTGTTCATAGGTCTTCGTTAAGCAAACTTGGATTATTAGCAAGTGTAGCAGTGCAACCAAAGGTGAGTGTCACTAACCCGTTACCGTGAACCCGTTTGGGTCACACCGAATAACTTAACGTAAAACAATGCTGACAACTCGAGAGTGCTAGGCACCTCCCTGATAAACTTGAAAACCGGGAGTGCTCGGCACCCACTTGATGAACTTGAAGTGTTTTATGGGAAGCACTTGTGAATTACCAAAACAACGATTTCTAAAACGAAACAAAAACACTTTTGAGATTCATGAAATCCAGTAAACCGTTTTAATATGGCTAGTGTAGGTTAAAGTCTAAACCACATGATATCACATGATTTCTAAGGATGCCTTATAACTTAAAAGTCCTCAACTAAATTGTACCATTAATTGTAAAGCGAGGGGATGTTGGGTAGATCTACTGGAGTTTGACAAACTCCGCCCCGTGGCACGGGGAGTGCACGGAGGTACAATATCAGCCTATTTGACCGTGATCCCGAGAGGACACGGGGGAGGCAAAACCGCGATGACGTAGGTCCGCAGTACGGGATGGCTCGGCCACTACAAAATATAGTCAGCTTTGGTACAAACTTCCTTAGTGCATGGAACAACGGATTAGCTACCCGCGATATCGGTTGAGCACTTTAACTTTACAAAACTAGTACATACCCGATGACGTAGGTCACGGACAATTCCTTTATAAACTAAGACATAACATTTAGCATTGCTTTTCACAAATAAATACTATGTAAGTATACCTTGATACGAATTATGATTATGAGACCGGGCCAATGCATGACAAGCCCACTGTGAACTCACCAACCGTTAGGTTGACACTTGCGTGGTTTAAACTTTTGCAGATCGCTAAGGAGTATCCGCTGGAGGTTGGCATGGCACGAGAAGATATTTATTTTTGTTTAAACTAAACTTGGGAATTTTAAAACAATGTTTATGTAAAGCACGTGGTTAGTGCTAAGACAATATTTTATTCCGCTGCGTTGTATTTGAGACTTTATTTATAACTGTTTTGAACTAACTCTGATTCGTTTAGTATTTGTAACTAATGGTTGTGGATCCTGGTCTAGCCGCACCCCTTAACGGTATAAACTCCGTTAGTGGTTATTTGGGGGTGTGACAGATTGGTATCAGAGCCATAAGTTGCAGAGAACTGGAATCAATTTTGAAAACGATTTGGAAACTGCAACTTGAAAACCTTAGTTACAAACGAACAAACAAATTCCCAAGACAAAATTTTTACGTGCCAACCTGGGATACTCGCTCTGCTGTGTAAGTAAAAGCTTAGTACGTATGTATATATATATATATAAATATATATATAGACCGTGTCTAAGTAGTCTAACGGAAAACCTTAGGAAAATTTTCACACACGAATACGAAACGCGAACGCTAATACGCGCACTATCTGGGGAAAGCGACAACGAAACGATGCTACACGCTACGTCCTGATTTCTACTACGACGACTACGCCGACGGTGACTTTTATGGGAAAGCCGACTTTCGACGATAGCTACCTACGACTTACGACGTTCTCCGACGACGCCTCGATTTTGCACAAAATTTTCTGGACTAATAGTGGGATAACGGGAAACTGGCTAATATACATATTATGGGATATGTATAAAGTATAACTGTGACTGAACACTGGCTACTTTAACTGTTCAGCAAGATGTCTGGAAGAGGAAACGGAAGAGGCAACATAAACATGACGCCTGCACAGCTGCAAGCAATGATTAATGAACATGTGCAAGCCGCGGTGGCAGCCGTCCAAGCTGCATATGCCGCACAGGGTAACTATTATGCCGGTTAAGGCACAAAGCGATTATATCTTGACCTGTTTAATTTTAAAATCCGAACTATTTATGCATCAGGAAACCACCACCACTGCACGTTCAAGTCCTTCATGGACTGCAAGCCGATGACATTTTCCGGCGAAGAAGGAGCTGTAGGACTCCTCAGGTGGATTGAGAAGTCTGAAAAGGTTTTCTCCATGTGTAACTGCCCAGCTGAAAGCAAGGTGAAGTTTGCTACTGGTACCTTCGAAGGAGCTGCACTCTCCTGGTGGAACGCTGAAATTCAGATGGTTGGGCTAGACGCGGCTAATAACATGCAGTGGGCAGCATTTAAGGATCTGATTATGGAGGAGTACTGTCCCCGTGACCAAGTGAAGAAGCTAGAAGGCGAATTCTTGAATCTGAAGATGTTGGGTCTGAAGTCGAGCAGTACACTGCACGATATCATGAGTATGAGGTCTTGTGCCCCACAATGGTTGATGCTGAGTTCAAACGCATTGAGCGTTATCTGGAAGGCCTCGCGCCTCAAATCAAGAGTTGGTGACTGCCAGCAACCCCGCAACCGTGCAGCAAGCCATTCGTTTGGCTCACAAACTTACTGATCAGGAGGTTGAGAAGGGTACACTTCCTGCAAAGCCACTGAGAAGACTGCCTTAGTGGCAAGAGAAAAGCTGATGATGAAGCTCCTGAGAACTCAATGAATGTTCAGAGTGTTGGAAACAGCACTGGGAGGTCTATAACTCCCAAGGTCAAAGCAAGAGGTCCGGGAACAACAGTGGCAACTACCGCCAGGGTGGCAATGGTCAAGGCAACTACAGGGGTAACCTGCCTCTGTGCAACAAGTGTGGGAAGCATCATGCTGGGTTTGTAGGAAGAATCTGAGCTGCGAAAGGTGTGGCAAGGGAGGCCACGAAGCAAAAGACTGTTGGGCAACTTTGCCCGAGCAACAAAACCGCCCCAGGAGGAACAACAACAACTATGGGAACAATCGGGGTAATGGGAACAACAACGGTCAGAACCAGAACAACAACAATGGGGGAGCCCGTGGCTGTTTTGAGTGTGGTGCTCAAGGCCACATTAAGAGAGACTGCCCGCAGCTGAGAAGACAAGGGAATGGTAATCAAGGAAACAACGGTGGGAATGGTAACGGTGGAGGTAATGGTAATGGGAATGGCAACGGAAATGGTAATAACGGGAATGGTGGAAATGGTAGAGGTCGAGCTTTCGTCATGGGTCAGGGTGAAGCTCGCAATGACGCCAACGTGATTAATGGTAAATTTATTTTGAACGGTTTCTTTGCTACTGTATTATTTGATTCTGGTGCTGAGAAAAGTTTTATTTCCACTAAATTTGCTAAGTTGATTAATGCTAAACCGATTGCCTTAGACGCTAAATATGTGGTAGAACTAGCAAATGGTAAACTTCATGATACGACTCAGATAGTTAAGGACTGTAAGTTAGAACTAGCTGGCCATACATTAGGAATCGACCTTATGCCTTTCCCGATTGGTAGTTTTGACGTTATAGTAGGAATGGATTGGTTATCTGAGAATCGAGCTGAAATCTTATGTAAAGAAAAAGTGGTTCGTATCCCACTCGAAGGACGGTGAAAGTGTTAACGGTTCAAGGTGAAAAAGGTGGAACAGTCACTGGTATTATTTCGTTTCTCAAAGCTCAAAAGTGCCTTCGTAAAGGTCACTTCGCGATTCTTGCAAACGTCACCGATTCGACACTTCCCGAGCGCAGAATCGACGACTACCCGATAGTTCGCGACTTCCAAGATGTATTTCCTGAAGATCTGCCTGGTTTGCCTCCATTTCGACAAGTTGAGTTTGGAATCGACTTAGCTCCTGGAGCCGCTCCGATTGCACGCGCACCTTACCGTTTGGCTGTAAGTGAACTCAACGAACTCTCCTCACAACTTCAAGAGCTACTCGACAAGGGGTTTATTCGTCCAAGTTCGTCTCCATGGGGAGCTCCGGTACTGTTTGTTAAGAAGAAGGATGGAACGTTCCGCATGTGCATTGACTACCGAGAGCTTAACAAAGTTACGATCAAGAATCGGTATCCACTTCCTCGAATCGACGATCTCTTCGATCAGCTACAAGGTTCAAGTTACTTCTCAAAGAATTGGTCTACTCCAAGAGCGCCAACAGAAATCCGACAATTTTTGGGACTTGTCGGATATTACCGAAGGTTTATTAAGGAATTTTCTCAATTGGCTTAACCCTTAACAGCTCTAACGCACAAAGGAGTGCAATACAGATGGGGTGAAAAAGAAGAGCGCGCGTTCCAAACGCTTAAAGATATGTTATGTTCGGCTCCAATTCTTGCGTTACCCGATGGGATTGACGACTTTGTGGTTTACTGCGATGCATCAATCCAAGGACTCGGTTGCGTGTTGATGCAACGAGACAAAGTGATTGCCTATGGGTCCAGGCAACTAAAGGATACTGAAAAGAATTATACAACGCATGATTTGGAATTGGGAGCCGTTGTTCATGCACTCAAGATTTGGAGACATTACCTATATGGAACAAAGTGCACAATATTCACCGATCATAAAAGTTTACAGCACATCTTTGATCAGAAAGACCTCAACATGCGACAACGAAGGTGGGTCGAATTACTGAACGATTATGATTTGGCCATTAAATATCATCCGGGAAAAGCCAATGTTGTGGCTGATGCCCTAAGCAGAAAAGAGTACGAAAAGCCTCGACGGGTACGAGCGCTTCAACTTACAATACATTCAGGATTACCGGATCGGATCCGTGACTGCCAACGAGAAGCTTTGAAAGCAGAAAACTTCGCAGCTGAAGCACTGCGTGGTGTAGATGGCCATTCTGAAGTTAAGTCCGATGGACTCACGTATTATAATGACAGAATCTGGGTTCCTTTGTTTGGAAATCTCCGTGAGCTCGTGATGGACGAGGCTCACAAGTCAAGATATTCGGTGCACCCTGGATCAGATAAAATGTATCAGGACTTGAAAAATCTTTATTGGTGGCCGAATATGAAAGCCGACATTGCTCGATATGTGGCTAAGTGCTTAACATGCTCAAGAGTCAAGATTGAATACCAAAAGCCTTCTGGTTTACTACAACAACCAAAGATCCCAGAATGGAAATGGGAGGACATCTCCATGGATTTTGTAACGGGATTACCTCATCGATCAAATCAACCGGATGCGATTTGGGTTATCATCGATCGATTAACCAAATCTGCACATTTCATTCCGATGAAGGAAAGTGATAATATGGATAAATTGACAAAGCTGTACATCGACAAAATTGTGAAGCTTCACGGTGTGCCTAAGACTATCATTTCTGATCGAGATCCTCGATTTACTTCCCGGTTATGGCAATCAATGCAGGAAGCATTGGGAACCCGACTAGATATGAGTACAGCTTATCACCCGCAGACTGATGGTCAGACGGAACGAACCATTCAAACCTTAGAAGATATGCTCCGAGCTTGCGTTCTTGACTTTGGGAAAGATTGGGAGACTCACCTTCCACTGGTGGAGTTCTCTTACAACAATAGTTATCATTCAAGTATCGGTGCAGCACCTTTTGAAGCACTTTATGGCAGAAAATGTAGATCGCCCGTGTGTTGGGCTGAAACGGGTGAGAAAGGGCTCACTGGACCGGAAGTTATCCATGATATGACCGAACGGATTATTCAAATCAGGCAACGGCTAGCTGCAGCACGTGATCGACAAAAGAGTTATGCCGACAAACGCCGAAAACCTCTAAAGTTCGAGGTGGGTGACAAAGTATTGTTGAAGGTATCTCCCTGGAAGGGAGTGATACGCTTCGGGAAGCGTGGAAAGTTAAATCCTCGCTACATCGGTCCGTTTGAAATTATTGGGGAAGTAGGCCCGGTGGCCTATCGATTGCAACTCCCTGCTGAACTCGATGGAGTTCACAACGTGTTTCACGTTTCCAATCTAAAGAAATGTCTGGCTGAAGACATCGAAATAATTCCTCTGGAGGAATTGGAAATCGACGAACATTTGAGATTTATCGAGCAACCGGTAGAAATCATGGGACGCGAGGAGAAAGCCCTCAAACGTAGCAAGATTCCGATCGTCAAGGTGCGATGGAACTCAAGGCGTGGACCTGAATATACTTGGGAGCGAGGATCAAATGAAGAAAAAGTATCCTCACTTGTTCGAGCAAACGTCCACGGAAACTCAAGGTATGATTTAATTTTGGGGACCAAAATTCCTTAACAGGAGGAGGATGTGACAACCCTAAAACTTTTGCTTTCTTTCCCCAGCAACGACGACAGCTGATGCTGCGAACGCTACGACACAAGAATAATTTTCGGGACGAAAATTCCAATTACAAGGGGAATGATGTGACATCCGAGAATTTCAAGGTTAACTTCCGTTAGACAAACTCCGTTAGTTACGTTATAAGTGTTAACTTAGTAACTAATGCTTAACTAGGCCGAATACGTCCACGACCTTTGGTTGATCACCGAACCCGCCCATATGTGTTATGTGTTCATTTATTGATTGTCATTATGTGCAATGTGATTTAAATACATGATTTAATATTGTGAATAGCATGACAATTGTAATTGTTTATCTTGATTATGTGAAAATTGCCTACTTTTGGTAGCCAGCGAAACTACCGGGCGAAACTATAGTGTCGCCCGGCAGCTTGTTGGCTCACTTGTGATCAGAGCCAGTTTCGCCTGGCCAGCGAAACTGCCAGCGAAACTAGCCCTGATATAAATAACATAAACCCTAGTAGCCTCATTTTTGCCCATTTCACAAAACACACACACACACACCTCTGGAAATCTGGTCAGTCGAGATTCACACCGAGCCATCAAGATCTCAGCCTCGAACCATCATCCATCAAGCTTGGAGATCGAATCGTGAGTCCCAAAAACCACCATTTTATGTTTTCTATGTGTTTCTTCATAAAGCATGCCTAAACCTTCATGATATGCTTGATCTTCTGATATGTTGCTTAGGATGCTAGATCTACCATAAAGTTGATAACTTTACGTGTGAAATCCATCCATGATAAAGATTTATGCTATTTTAGTCATTTTAGGGTTTTATATGTATTTTGGGTGATTTGATGACAAAATGCATGTTTAAGGTGTTAAAGCTTGCTGATTTATGTTGGTAAATGCCTATGTATGCTAGATAATGAATTGCATGTAGATGGAAGCTGTTAGGTTGATTTTTAGGCTGATCCGTATGTTTTTCGCGACCAGCGAAACTGTGGTGTTCTCTGGGCGAAACTGTCCAGCGAAACTATGTATATCTCCTTCCAGCGACACTATGCAGCGAAACTATAGTGTCGCCGGGTAAACCGACCAGACCAGCTCGAGCGAAACTACCGAGCGAAATTCCCTGAACGAAAGTTCAAACCAGTTTCGGGCGAAACTAGGCTAGCGAAACTGTGCCAACAGTTTCGAGCGAAACTAGCCTAGCGAAACTGTGTCATCGGGCATTGCCTAGCGAAAGTGCTGCCCGTGCACACAGCGAAACTGCCTAGCGAAACTATGCTAGCGAAACTGTGACCAGAAACCAAACTTGTGAAATTTGCTTGAATGTTATGCCATGACTTACATGATTATGCCATGATGAAACATGCTTTGATTCTGATATATATGAACCCTTGTTTATGATCAACCATTGGTGTCGTGTGTCGGTATGTCGAGTCATAGTTCCAACGTGCTATGTTATGGGCCATAGTGACGTTAAGTAAAGATTAGACACGAAACTAATACTTAAGACCTAAACGTGTTCATAGGTCTTCGTTAAGCAAACTTGGATTATTAGCAAGTGTAGCAGTGCAACCAAAGGTGAGTGTCACTAACCCGTTACCGTGAACCCGTTTGGGTCACACCGAATAACTTAACGTAAAACAATGCTGACAACTCGAGAGTGCTAGGCACCTCCCTGATAAACTTGAAAACCGAGTGCTCGGCACCCACTTGATGACTTGAAGTGTTTTATGGGAAGCACTTGTGAATTACCAAAACAACGATTTCTAAAACGAAACAAAAACACTTTTGAGATTCATGAAATCCAGTAAACCGTTTTAATATGGCTAGTGTAGGTTAAAGTCTAAACCACATGATATCACATGATTTCTAAGGATGCCTTATAACTTAAAAGTCCTCAACTAAATTGTACCATTAATTGTAAAGCGAGGGGATGTTGGGTAGATCTACTGGAGTTTGACAAACTCCGCCCCGTGGCACGGGGAGTGCACGGAGGTACAATATCAGCCTATTTGACCGTGATCCCGAGAGGACACGGGGGAGGCAAAACCGCGATGACGTAGGTCCGCAGTACGGGATGGCTCGGCCACTACAAAATAAGTCAGCTTTGGTACAAACTTCCTTAGTGCATGGAACAACGGATTAGCTACCCGCGATATCGGTTGAGCACTTTAACTTTACAAAACTAGTACATACCCGATGACGTAGGTCACGGACAATTCCTTTATAAACTAAGACATAAATTTAGCATTGCTTTTCACAAATAAATACTATGTAAGTATACCTTGATACGAATTATGATTATGAGACCGGGCCAATGCATGACAAGCCCACTGTGAACTCACCAACCGTTAGGTTGACACTTGCGTGGTTTAAACTTTTGCAGATCGCTAAGGAGTATCCGCTGGAGGTTGGCATGGCACGTGAAGATATTTATTTTTGTTTAAACTAAACTTGGGAATTTTAAAACAATGTTTATGTAAAGCACGTGGTTAGTGCTAAGACAATATTTTATTCCGCTGCGTTGTATTTGAGACTTTATTTATAACTGATTTTGAACTAACTCTGATTCGTTTAGTATTTGTAACTAATGGTTGTGGATCCTGGTCTAGCCGCACCCCTTAACGGTATAAACTCCGTTAGTGGTTATTTGGGGGTGTGACATTTGTATTGTAGTCGATTTTCCTTTTCAAAATAGCATTTTCAATAGATATAATTGCTTATCCAAAACAGTAGCCAATCAATTTATATATGCATTAATTGCAGAAGGAAAGCTATGTAAATGTTTAATAAACAACAGAATATGAACATACTACATCTTCCTATCAGGTGGTAGTAAGCTTTGAGGCCCCTAAAATTTAGATTAGGGTGACCACTTGCAAGGGCTACTACTTGAGAATACAAAGAAAACACACAAGGTGTGAAACCCCAACTATATTGCTTAATTGTTCATACATTAATTGCAGATCGATTTGTTTTTCATCGATAATTTGTTAAATTTGATTGGTTTTTCAGTGGAATAAACTGACCTTTTATTTGGTGTTACTCTGTTGTTTTTTCAGTGAATTTTCATCATGTCTGCAATAGGTTTCGCTCAAAAGTTAAAATTATGCAATTTTTTTACCCATAATCTTGATTTTGTAACATTTGCATAGTTGTAATGAAATCTTGTTGACATTAGATATCAAGGAGTACACAGTACATGTTTTTGTGTTTGACCGATAAGTGATTCTGATTAATCGGTTCAAACGTGGGTTTTCCTATAACAATCTCACATAATTCTGCTAACATCATAAGCCTAGGTGAAGTTGTGAATGTCCAATTGTCCATCTTACTGCTATGCAAACATCATAACCCTTGATGAAACCATAATTCTGCTTGCTTTAATTTATATATTTGATAATACTTTGGGCCTTTTGTTCATCGTGAAAGTCTACAAGACCAATATCTAAATTCTAATCAAGTAGTTACATTACAGCTATGAAGTTTTAGAACTTGTATCTACCTGTTTGAGCTATTACATTATAGCCTTGAATCATGAAGAAAGTTCTGTTTTGATCTTTTTATCACCTGTTTTTGACATTGTATATGAATATGTTCCACATTTGTTAGTGTTTTATACTTACTGTTGCAGTTCTTAATATGATTTGTTAGTGTTTTAAATATTTAATTTGCTGCTGGCCTGCTGCTGTTCACATCTGCTCTTAACATAGTCTCTATTTAGGATGCTATTGATGTTCATATAGTCTTTATTTTGGATGATATTGCTGTTAATATAGTGTCTTAATTTGTTGTTGTTGTTAATGCATGAATGCTGATTTCTGTTGCTGTTTATAATTATATTAAGAAAGTAAGAATTTAGGCTATTGTTACTGACTTGCTGTCTGTTATTATAACTGTTGTTGTTTGTGAATTTAGGCTGCTGTTCCTGGGTTTTGTTAGTTTTTTGGTCTTTGTGAACCAGACTATAACATATTTATGAATGTTTCAAGATATTATTTGTTATTATTGGATCAATATCATATTATACAATGAAGAATTGTCTTAATTGTTGTGTTATTTGGTTCGTAAGTAAACCCTTCAATCTATTCTTTGTGAAGAAGATTTTCTTTTTACTAATGTTTTATAATGAATGTGTTTTCCACAGATTTGTTATCATCAAGCAATAGAGGCAAAAACAGATTTTCTCCTCCTATGGTATTCCCTAATTTCATTCTTATATATATTGGTTCTTATGTTTATGCATATCTTCTTTCCGATTTCAACTTATATTGTATTTGCTGGATAAAAATTTTAAGCATGAATGGTTAAAAATTTGTATTTTTAACTTAACCCATTTGACCCGTTAAAATTGGTTTCCTATCTTAAATCTATTCTTAAAACTATTTTTTAAAAATTTGTATTTGCTGGAAAATAACTTCCAGTTTATGAAAATTAATACAATTGTTTAAACTTTAGTGTTATTATTTAAGGGCTGTATTTTAAGGGCTGATTTTACAGCAGCAAATACTAATTTCCTATTAAGTAAATCCTGTTTTTAAGGGCTGTTTTTTTTAAAACTGTTTAAGCAACTCATGTCTTTAAGGGCTGTTTTTTATAACAACAAATCCTAAGTTCATATTAAGTAAATCCTATTTTTTAAGGGCTGTTTATTTTACAGGTTTAGCTTTATTAATGTGTAAAACATAGTATTTATCTATAGGTTAACCTTTTAAAGCATTCTTCATTTTCAGCAAGTGTTTTACAAAATTGTATAATTTTCAGCAAGGTTTTTATACTTGGAGAAAATAAAATATTAGCTAAAAAGATAGAAAGACCAAATGGGTTGTAACTCGATTTGTATAACTTAGCATGCCTTGATAGTTTATACATATATGTTTTAGTAGTTGATACATGTTCTTTCCATCAATATTGCCCTTATTTATAATGATTTGCTAAAATTAAAGTTTAAGTATAAAGTAGTAATCCTTTTGTTTGTTTTACTTTACCTAAGGTCATGGATAAATCATGATTTCGTCTCATAGATTGACCTTGCCAGGCCCGGTAAGAAGAACAGGCTTCTCGGTACATAAGCATGTTAGTACCATTTATCAAATAAGCCTGTTACATCTTTAGTTTTTTGAGTTATCAATAAGCTTGTTAGTACCATTTATCAAATGGTTACAGAAAGTAACAACATTCTCTTAATTTAATTGTAAATGTAAGAAATTCCGGTTTGCTGCATAAGTTAAAGACCAAGATATTGACTCAAACTGATCGTTGATGTGTTTCTGAGATTAGTTATATATTTTAAATGCATTGTAGTGACTTCATATGTTCTATTGTTTGTGTAGTGTCCACTCCAGCCAGGAATCACAGAGTGTGGCTATTATGTGTTGAAATTCATGAAGGAGGTAGTTCGGCAAGGACTTATAGTGCTTGAACAAAACAAAGTAAGTTTTCTCATATTCTAATTAATTAACTTTATCTTTGATGATCATTTTTTCTCGTATTTTATCTTTTACACAGATTGGTGGAGATAGCAATGCTTACACAGATGCAGATTTTGATGAGATTCGTGAAGAATGGTTGACCTACGATTGCAACTTCATTTACACGGACGTGAAGTAGTAGTAGTGATCCAATGCATGTAAACTTTGAACATTTTACTTTTGTCGTTGTGATCTAATTGCATGTATGAACATGAAATCGAATTATTTTCAATTGCTATATGTATGAAATGCATGCTTTTTGTACACCAGCTATTCTGTATTTTGGTTTGTGAAATATGATTTAATAGGGAAATCAGTAATTTTAGAAAAAAATATTTAAAAAAACAATTAAAAGGATGACACGCGAAAATGTGTGTCATAAAAGGCATGACACGCAAATTTGCGTGTCATAAACAGACGACACTAAAAAAGTTATAAATAAAAATATATTTAAACACAGACGACACCCTAAGATGACGCGCATAATAAGTGTCAGGAATGGAGTGTCATGGATAGCATGTCATGATTCGCGCGTCAAGAACTTCATGACACGCATTTTGCGCGTCAAGAAGATATTTGACCCCGGCTTCCTTGACGCGCATTTGCGTGTCAAGAAGGTACTTTCTTGACGCGCAATGCACGTCAAGAAAGCCCTTTTTCTAGTAGTAAATAAAAAGACAATGATAAGGAGCAATATCTTATTCAACCTGCAATGAGAACTCGGTTTCTGCAAGTAACAAAACCAGCCAAAAATGGACCTACTGCTAGTCCAACCTGTTCCATTTATCATGAACAGAAAAAAAATAAATATGAATGACAGTAAACAAATAGCTTGAAACAAAATTGGGTTATTGGCTTGAATTAATCCCAACTATCACTTATTGGCCGAGATCACTCCCAACTAAAGAAATCACCACCGCCACCCCCAACTATGAACCTAATTTCTGACAACACTCCCTCATGCACATTTTATGACACGCTATGCACATTTTATGACACGATTTTTTAACGGAGGGAGTGTTGTCAGAAATTAGGTTCATAGTTGGGGGTGGCGGTGGTGATTTCTTTAGTTGGGAGTGATCCCGGCCAATAAGTGATAGTTGGGATTAATTCAAGCCAATAACCCAACAAAATTAGATGAAAACATCATATACTAAAACAACATGAATCAAAGCAGGCACAAAGTAAATTACAACAAATTGATCTAAAGTTGATCTAAAGCTGTGATGGAGCTTACATTGACGGCCCTAGTATCAGCCCACCTCGGACTTTAAGGAACATTCACTCTAGGACCTGCAACATAACAGAAACGATGTAATAAATATCATGTGGCATAGGATATTGAATAAATATGTCCCATAAAGAAGAAATAGTTTAAATAACCGACATTTCTAGAATAACCAATCAAAATAAGAAGGGATCAAATCATGAAGTAGTAACCATGTTTTATTATTGTATTTGTTGAACCACTAAAATATTCTTTCTCTAACCATAGAAACCACTTAAGTTTCAATGATGTTTCACCTTTTGAAATTCATATATGGTTAAACTGAATGGCCTACATGGCAATAACTCCCCACCCCCATATACCGAAACTTCCATCAATTACTTTTTAGAAACTACATGATTATAGATCCAACTATAAAGAGCATACAACTTGCAAATGTTCTTATGTTGTTCAAAACTTTGAAATTAACAATAGAATTCGGGGAATCCATGTCTAAAATTGATAAGAATCCATCATATACGTTTAGCAAATACTAAAACAACATAATTCAAAGCGACAAACAATCAATCTATTATCATCGGGTTGTATGGTTCAACTTCTGGAGTCCCTCTATCCAAAAAGGATGTTTGTACACTATTGCAAACATTTACAGATGTCCGAAACGATGATTTCCTCTAAAAGTGTTCCATCCATAAATATTTGATATACCATTGCAAATGGGATATTAATTTCAAATTAAAAAAAAATTGAACACTATAGGTTTTAAATTCGTACAGAACTTTTTAGAAAACAACAACAATATTACAAGAATTTATACCTAATGAAGTAACTGTTGAGTCTTATAATATTGGGGTGTCCAAGGAATTTAAATTTAAGTATTGTTTAAGTTGGCTTCTGAAAAGCATTTTCACTCAACAATATGGTTCTCTGTTACAATAAACACAACAATACCTGAGATTCAAGTTGGACATCATCAGTATCACTGTCATCTAATTAACCCAGTTGAGCCTTGCAAACACACGAAAAAAACACTTGAATCAAAGCCTATATTTAGAGTGTTTTAAGCATGAACACATGTTGGGATTTCCAAGACCATGATGATATGATTTGGAAGATGTAATTAAATGCTCAACAAATTAATTATAATACCGTCCATACAACACGGTGAAAACCATGACGACTCAAGACATATGACTCAAGGCCCTAATGATTATTATTTATTGTAATATTGTCACTAAATTAGTATTTACTATATTACCCTTTGTAGGTCATTTGTTAGTATAAATAAATGCATGTCCCATGGAGGAATACATGAGTGATAGAGAGAGAGAGTTAGTCATGGATATTTAGAAGCGTGTAAGGGTTCATGAACACATACTTGTTCATGATACCCGGGATGTGTGGGGTAGATAACTTGTAATCATTCGGTTAACATTTTATCTACCATCCCATCTTGGTTATAATATATCTATGGCTACTAGATTTACTCATCATCTTCACATCTGAAACACTATCGTTGTTCTTATCCAGTGTTCATTTGTTCTACTAAACGAGTACACAAAGACTAGATCCTATTTCCGCTGCGTAACCAAGATATTTGCCCAGCACCTCGGTTTTTTAACACAGATTAATATGATCTGCCACTGCCTGCAAAGTTTACGTGCTCTACACAGATTAATGTGATCCAAGAAAGAAAAATCCTAACAAGAAAAGAAGATAATTGTCACCTCATTGTACCAAAAGTGCTTCAACTTCAAAAGGCTGGCTCTTGATCCTCAATCATTTGATTCACTCCCTCCTTTTGTGCCTCATCGAAAAGGGAAACTTTAGTCCACTCATAGAGTTCCATATCAGAACACTTGTCCATCATAAACTTGGGGATCTTTCCAAAAGCGTATTCACATACAAGATCTATATGCTGAAAGATAGAATTTTGCTGAAATTAGATGTGACAATTGTAACTTCCCAAGTTAGCTCCGTTAAGTTTTTCCGTTAAATTCCATCAGTTCCGTTAGACAATCTCCGTTAGCCATGTTATAAACCGTAATTAATGCGTGTCTAGACCGAATACGTCCACGACCTTTGGTTGATCACCGAACCCATCCATATGTGCTATGTGTTTATTTACTTGCTACCATTACGTGGAGTTATATGCAACGTGTTTATTCGATTTAGGGTGTAATTGTGTGATTATCGAGAAATTGTGCTTGTCTTACTTAGAATGTAAATTGACCTTTTTGGTGGCCAGCGAAACTACCAGGCGAAACTACAGTTTCGCCCGGTAGCTAAGACATTTGGGCTACGGGACCAGTTTCGCGTGGCGAGCGAAACTGCCAGCGAAACTACCAGCGACACTGCTGGCGAAACTAGGACCTGATATATAGAAAACCCAAGCCAACTTTCTCATTTTTGCTCATTCCTCTCAAACACACACACTTCTGCACTCTCCCTCTCTCGAGATCTCCGGCCAGCAAGGAAACAGCTCGAACCACAGTGATTCCAGCCCCGAATTTCCATCCATTCGAGCATTGGAGATCAACCGTGAGTCACATAAACCTCATTTATGCATTTCTTGTATGCTTAACTAAAATGTATACTTAAAATCCACATGCAATGACTTCTGCTACTGCTATGATGCTTAGGGATGCTAGACATAACATAAATTCTGTATCTTGACATGCCAGTATGAAGATCTATGCTAGATTAGGCTATTTATGTGAAAATGTGTTCTTGGTAAATTGGTGACTAGAAACCATGTTTTAGGTGTTAAAATTGCTCATATGATGTTGGTAAACGTTTAGGTATGCTAGATATTGATTTGCATGTGATACAGAAGCTGTTAGAAAGGTTTTTAGTCAAATTTACGGGTTTTTCTAGCGACTAGCGAAACTGTGCCTTCATCAGGCGAAATTAGGTAGCGAAACTATGTATATCTCCTTCTAGCGAAACTAAGTAGCGAAACTATAGTGTCGCCGGGTAAACCAACCAGACCTGCTCGAACGAAACTACCGAGCGAAATTCCCTGAACGAAAGTTCAAACCAGTTTCGGGCGAAACTAGGCTAGCGAAACTGTACCAACAGTTTCGAGCGAAACTAGCCTAGCGAAACTGTGTCATCGGGTATTGCCTAGCGAAAGTACTGCCCGTGTACATAGCGAAACTGCCTAGCGAAACTGCTAGCGAAATTGTGACCAAAATCCAAACTTGTACAATTTACTTGAATGATATGCCATGACTTGCATGCTTTATACTAAGATAATACTCGCTTGGACTTCTGATGTATATGAACCCTTGTGTATGATCAACCATCGGTATCGTGTGTCGTTATGTCGTGTCGTGTTTTTCCAACGTGCTAGTAGTTTTAAACACAACCTTACGCCTAAGACCTTAATGTGATTATTAGGTCCTCGTTAGCAATCACAATTGGATTTATTGAAGCTTAAGCCGAGCAACCTAAGGTGAGTTTCACTTACTATTATAGTTGCATCCGGTAAGGGATGGCAACACACGGTAAAGGTATTTCTTTACTTGAGTATTTATCCCATTATATCACATGTTCACTGAATTGCTTTATAAACAAAAGTCCTTACTTATCGGGCCATTAGTATAGAATAGCGAGGTAATGTTGAGTAGATCTACTGGGGATTGACACCCCCGCTCAGCGGTGCACAGGATGCACCCTCCCGACTGGCGGTCGGACTGAGACCAATATTAGCCTAAGAATACCGTGATCGGGAAAGACACGGGGAAGGCAAATTACATAGGTGAATACCTATCAAATACAATGTCAGCTTTGGTTGCGAACGTTCAGAGGAGCATAAGCATAGGCTAGCTACCTAACGATACGGATAATACTTACATTTCTAGATTACGAACTTATTACTTTACGATTCGTATGCATTTTTTTTTTGTCTACATGGTGTTGTGTAGACTGACTTAGTGAACTCACCAGCCTTTTTAGCTGACACTTGATCGTTGTTTACTTTTCAGGTCGTTAGGTGGATTCATGGATGGCACGGATGGCGGCAGTACTCTCTTTGGCAAACTTTTGGGAAATTCATATTTCCAAACTTTATGAACATGTCTTTTGAATATCAAACTTGTAATCACTAATTTGCTTCCGCTGATCCGTTTAAACTAATTTATGTATTCGTGAAACAAACTTTCCTCTACTTTATTTTGAAGCCCCCTTATCTTTTATTTATTTACTGTTATGGCTCGGTTGTAACTAAAATCTTGGATCCTGGTCTGGTTCACACCCCACACGGTTATACTCCGTTAGTGGAATTTGGGGGTGTGACAGATTGGTATCAGAGCCATTGGTTACAGCGAACCAGAACATTTTTAAAGGTAAAGATTTTTGAACTGTAACTGTTTTTGAAAAGATTTTGTTACAACCCATTCCTCAAGAGTACTGCCCTGCGTGCCGAAGATGATCCTCATTCAGAATCCTTGTCTAATGTATAGCTCTAGCAAATTTAAATGTGTCGTTCATGTAAATAGATGTTTTACGAGATTTGTTTTAACGGAACTTAACAACTTTTTAGTATTGGATATACTAACCTTTGGAGGTTTTGCATCGATTTGCTAGAAATCATGCCTCCGCGGAGAGAACCAGAAAACAACCCGGGAAACTTTACTGCTGCACAAGTTCAAGACATGATCAACCAAGGCGTTGCTGCAGCCTTGGCAGCCGCTCAGCTCCAGTTTCAAGGACAACATCAGCATCAGTGCACTTTCAAGACGTTCATGGATTGTAAGCCCCTGGTGTTTAAGGGCGATGAAGGAGCCGTGGGCCTGTTGCGATGGCTCGAAAAGTCGGAAAAGGTTTTTGTTATGTGTAATTGCCCGGTGGGGGATCGGGTGAAGTATGCTACTGGTACACTGGAGGATTCCGCACTGACATGGTGGAATGCTCAGATTCAAATGCTGGGAATTGATGCTGCTAACGCCATGACATGGCAAGAGTTCAAAGATGCGATCATGGAAGAGTATTGCCCCCGCGATCAGGTTAAGAGGTTGGAGCTCGAGTTTGTAAATTCCAAGATGGTAGGCTCAGAGGTAGAGGAGTACACTGCTAGATACCACGAGTATTCAATTCTGTGTCCTTCAATGGTCGATGCCGATTATAAAAAGATAGAAAGGTATGTGGACGGATTGGCTCCACAAATTCAGGGAATGGTAACCGCCTCAAACCCCCTTAATGTGCGGCAAGCAATTAGGCTGGCACACAAGCTGGCAGATCAAGCAATAGCTCAAGGCACTCTACCACCAAAGAGATCACCGAAAACTGCCCTTGATGGAAAAAGGAAGAGGGAAGAAGAACCTAGCAACAACAGTACTGGTAACAACTCTGGAAAGTTTTCTGGCTCCCAGAACCAGAACAAGAGGTCCGATAACTCTAAAGGTGGTTTCAACAATAATGGAGGCGGAAATCAAAACCGCCAAGGCAGTAGCGGTCAGGGTTCAAACAGATACAGGGGGAAGGCACCCTACTGCAACAAGTGCAGCATACATCACACAGGCGATTGCAATCAACCTCCCTGTGAGCGATGTGGTAAAATGGGGCATATGGCCAAAAATTGTTGGAGTGGACTACCAAACCGGTCAAGGCAAAACAATGATGGTCCTAGGGGATGCTTTGAATGTGGTAAACCTGGCCATGTGAAAAAGGATTGCCCCCAGCTCGGGAGAACCGGAAACAACAACCACCACGATAACAACAACAATAACAACAACAACAACGGCGGAGGTAGTGGTGGAAACGGGGGAAACGGTGCTAGAGGACGAGCGTTCGTCATGGGTTCAGGAGAAGCAAAGAATGATGCCAACGTGATAACCGGTAAGTTTCTTCTCAATAACTACTTTGCAAATGTGCTCTTTGATACCGGTGCTGAGAAAAGTTTCATTTCAACTAAGTTTTGTAAGTTGATAAAGGCCAATTCGAAACCTCTAGAAGCTAGGTACACTGTTGAACTAGCTAATGGTAAGCTTATTGATGCAACGCATTTAGTCAAGGATTGTACCTTAGAACTCTCCGGCCATAAGTTCAGCATAGATTTGATGCCTTTCACCATTGGTAGTTTCGACATAATAGTTGGCATGGATTGGCTATCCGCGCGTCAGGCCGAACTCGTCTGCCGAGAGAAGATCATACGTATACCCACTGCAAACGGAGACGTACTCTCGATTCAGGGTGAGAAGGGAGGCACTGTCTCCGGAATCATATCGTACCTCAAGGCCCAGAAATATCTACGGAAGGGACACGTAGCCATTCTAGCAACGGTTACGGATCAAAGCCTAGCCGAAAAGAAAATCGAAGATTTCCCGATAGTTCGCGATTACCCCGATGTATTCCCAGAGGAATTACCTGGTTTGCCTCCGAATCGACAAGTCGAGTTTGGAATCGACCTTGTCCCCGGTGCAGCTCCAGTTGCCCGAGCTCCTTATCGTCTGGCGGTGAATGAACTACACGAGTTGTCTACCCAACTGCAGGAATTATTAGATAAAGGTTTTATTAGACCTAGTTCGTCACCATGGGGTGCGCCTGTGTTATTCGTCAAGAAAAAGGATGGAACGTTCAGAATGTGTATAGATTATCGCGAGCTCAACAAAGTTACTATTAAGAATCGGTATCCTCTCCCTCGCATCGACGACCTCTTCGATCAACTGCAAGGATCCAGCTACTACTCAAAAATCGACTTAAGGTCCGGATATCATCAACTCAGGGTCCGTGAGGAGGATATTTCAAAGACTGCTTTCAGAACGCGCTACGGTCACTACGAGTTCCTGGTTATGCCTTTCGGCTTAACAAACGCGCCAGCGGTGTTCATGGACCTCATGAACCGCGTATGCAAGCCCTACCTAGACCAGTTTGTTATTGTTTTCATCGACGACATCCTCGTTTATTCAAGGACGAAAGAGGAACATGAGGAGCATCTACGGTTAATTTTAGAGTTATTAAGGAAAGAGCAACTCTACGCCAAATTCTCAAAATGCGACTTCTGGATTCGGGAAGTTCAGTTTCTGGGTCACATCGTCAATGAGCAGGGTATTCATGTGGATCCAGCCAAAGTTGAAGCGATCAAGAATTGGTCTACGCCACGAGCACCGACAGAAATTCGACAATTTCTAGGGTTGGCGGGTTACTACCGTCGTTTTATTAAAGGGTTTTCTCAGATAGCTCAACCGTTAACCGCTCTCACGCATAAAGGCGTTCAGTATCGATGGGGCGACAAGGAAGAAGCAGCATTTCAAACCTTGAAAGAAAAACTTTGTACCGCGCCCGTACTATCTCTACCTGAAGGTGTCGACGACTTCGAGGTCTATTGTGATGCTTCAATCCAAGGACTTGGATGTGTTTTAATGCAAAGAGGCAAAGTCATCGCTTATGGGTCAAGGCAACTAAAGTCGCACGAAAAGAATTATACGACTCATGATCTGGAGTTAGGAGCTGTCGTATTTGCCTTGAAATTTTGGAGACACTACCTATACGGTACCAAGTGCACGATATTCACTGACCATAAAAGCCTCCAGCACATAATGGAACAGAAGGAACTCAACATGAGGCAGCGTAGGTGGGTCGAGCTGCTAAATGACTACGACTTGGCAATAAAGTATCATCCAGGAAAGGCCAATGTGGTGGCCGATGCTCTGAGCAGAAAGGAACACGTAAAACCTAGAAGGGTACGAGCTTTACAACTCACGATTCATGCAGGATTACCGGATAGAATCCGAGATGCTCAGAAAGAGGCCCTGAAAGAGGAAAATTTCGAGTCTGAATCCCTAAATGGCATAGATGGAACTTCGGAGGTTAAGTCGGATGGAATCCGTTACTATAAAGATCGAATTTGGGTACCTCTACACGGAAACCTTCGAGAGCTAGTGATGGACGAGGCTCACAAGTCTCGATACTCGGTCCATCCTGGTTCGGACAAAATGTACCAAGACTTAAAAGAACTCTACTGGTGGCCTAAGATGAAGGCGGATATTGCTACATATGTCAGTAAGTGTTTGACATGCTCAAAGGTCAAAGCAGAACACCGTAAGCCTCCAGGATTGCTGCAACAACCGACAATTCCCGAATGGAAATGGGAAGAAATCTCGATGGACTTCATCACGGGATTGCCCCGTACTCCCCGTGGAAACGACATGATTTGGGTGATCGTGGATAGATTAACCAAATCCGCCCATTTCATTGCCCTCAAGGAAAAAGACAAAACTGATAAGTTGGCACAAGTCTACATTGAAGAGATTGTCAAGCTTCATGGAGTACCTTTATCAATTATCTCTGATCGAGACCCCAGATTTGCCTCACACTTTTGGAGATCATTGCAATCAGCCTTAGGCACTCGTTTAGATATGAGTACCGCATACCATCCTCAGACAGACGGCCAGACTGAACGCACAATCCAAACCCTTGAAGACATGCTCCGAGCGTGCGTTATGGATTTCGGAAAGGATTGGGAAACCCACTTACCATTGGTCGAATTCTCCTACAACAACAGCTACCATTCCAGTATTGGAGCCGCTCCCTTCGAAGCTCTCTACGGACGGAAATGTAGATCACCGGTCTGTTGGGCCGAGGTTGGTGACAGTCAACTCACGGGACCGGAACTAGTGTATGAAACGACAGAAAGAATTGTGCAGATCAGAAACCGTATGAAAGCCGCCAGAGATCGTCAAAAGAGTTATGCAGACAAACGTAGAAGGCCATTAGAATTCGAGGTGGGTGACCGTGTACTGTTGAAAGTCTCACCTTGGAAAGGTGTCGTGCGTTTTGGAAAGCGCGGGAAGTTGAATCCCCGTTATATAGGACCCTTCCCGATAACAGAAAAGATTGGAACGGTGGCGTATCGTCTGGACTTGCCACCTGAGCTAGACGGAGTGCATAATGTATTCCACGTTTCAAACCTAAAGAAGTGTCTGGCCGATGAAACTTTGATAGTACCACTAGAGGAACTTCATATTGACGAGCAACTTCGGTTTATAGAGCAACCTGTTGAAATAATGGGACGCGAAGAAAAAGCGTTGAAAAGAAGCAAGATCCCGATTGTCAAAGTCAGATGGCATTCAAGGCGTGGACCGGAGTTCACGTGGGAACGGGAAGACCAGATGAGGAAGAAGTATCCTCACCTGTTCGACCAACCCTCCGCATCAACCCAAGGTACTAGCTAATTTTCGGGACGAAAATTCCTTAACATGGGGAGGCTGTGACAATTGTAACTTCCCAAGTTAGCTCCGTTAAGTTTTTCCGTTAAATTCCATCAGTTCCGTTAGACAATCTCCGTTAGCCATGTTATAAACCGTAACTAATGCGTGTCTAGACCGAATACGTCCATGACCTTTGGTTGATCACCGAACCCGTCCATATGTGCTATGTGTTTATTTACTTACTACCATTACGTGAAGTTATATGCAACGTGTTTATTTGATTTAGGGTGTAATTGTGTGATTATCGAGAAATTGTGCTTGTCTTACTTAGAATGTAAATTGACCTTTTTGGGTAGCCAGCGAAACTACCAGGCGAAACTACAGTTTCGCCCGGTAGCTAAGACATTTGGGCTACGGGACCAGTTTCGCGTGGCGAGCGAAACTGCCAGCGAAACTACCAGCGACACTGCTGGCGAAACTAGGACCTGATATATAGAAAACCCAAGCCAACCTTCTCATTTTTGCTCATTCCTCTCAAACACACACACTTCTGCACTCTCCCTCTCTCGAGATCTCCGGCCAGCAAGGAAACAGCTCGAACCACAGTGATTCCAGCCCCGAATTTCCATCCATTCGAGCATTGGAGATCAACCGTGAGTCACATAAACCTCCTTTATGCATTTCTTGTATGCTTAACTAAAATGTATGCTTAAAATCCACATGCAATGACTTCTGCTACTGCTATGATGCTTAGGGATGCTAGACATAACATAAATTCTGTATCTTGACATGCCAGTATGAAGATCTATGCTAGATTAGGCTATTTATGTGAAAATGTGTTCTTGGTAAATTGGTGACTAGAAACCATGTTTTAGGTGTTAAAATTGCTCATATGATGTTGGTAAACGTTTAGGTATGCTAGATATTGAATTGCATGTGATACAGAAGCTGTTAGAAAGGTTTTTAGTCAAATTTACGGGTTTTTTTAGCGACTAGCGAAACTGTGCCTTCATCAGGCGAAATTAGGTAGCGAAACTATGTATATCTTCATCCAGCGAAACTAAGTAGCGAAACTATAGTGTCGCCGGGTAAACCAACCAGACCTGCTCGAACGAAACTACCGAGCGAAATTCCCTGAACGAAAGTTCAAACCAGTTTCGGGCGAAACTAGGCTAGCGAAACTGTGCCAACAGTTTCGAGCGAAACTAGCCTAGCGAAACTGTGTCATCGGGTATTGCCTAGCGAAAGTGCTGCCCGTGTACACAGCGAAACTGCCTAGCGAAACTGCTAGCGAAATTGTGACCAAAATCCAAACTTGTACAATTTACTTGAAATGATATGCCATGACTTGCATGCTTTATACTATGATAATACTTGCTTGGACTTCTGATGTATATGAACCCTTGTGTATGATCAACCATCGGTATCGTGTGTCGTTATGTCGTGTCGTGTTTTTCCAACGTGCTAGTAGTTTTAAACACAACCTTACGCCTAAGACCTTAATGTGATTATTAGGTCCTCGTTAGCAATCACAATTGGATTTATTGAAGCTTAAGCCGAGCAACCTAAGGTGAGTTTCACTTACTGTTATAGTTGCATCCGGTAAGGGATGGCAACACACGGTAAAGGTATTTCTTTACTTGAGTATTTATCCCATTATATCACATGTTCACTGAATTGCTTTATAAACAAAAGTCCTTACTTATCGGGCCATTAGTATAGAATAGCGAGGTAATGTTGAGTAGATCTACTGGGGATTGACACCCCCGCTCAGCGGTGCACAGGATGCACCCTCCCGACTGGCGGTCGGACTGAGACCAATATTAGCCTAAGAATACCGTGATCGGGAAAGACACGGGGAAGGCAAATTACATAGGTGAATACCTATCAAATACAATGTCAGCTTTGGTTGCGAACGTTCAGAGGAGCATAAGCATAGGCTAGCTACCTAACGATACGGATAATACTTACATTTCTAGATTACGAACTTAATTACTTTACGATTCGTATGCATTTTTTTTGTGTCTACATGGTGTTGTGTAGACTGACTTAGTGAACTCACCAGCCTTTTTAGCTGACACTTGATCGTTGTTTACTTTTCAGGTCGTTAGGTGGATTCATGGATGGCACGGATGGCGGCAGTACTCTCTTTGGCAAACTTTTGGGAAATTCATATTTCCAAACTTTATGAACATGTCTTTTGTATATCAAACTTGTAATCACTAATTTGCTTCCGCTGATCCGTTTAAACTAATTTATGTATTCGTGAAGCAAACTTTCCTCTACTTTATTTTGAAGCCCCCTTATCTTTTATTTATTTACTGTTATGGCTCGGTTGTAACTAAAATCTTGGATCCTGGTCTGGTTCACACCCCACACGGTTATACTCCGTTAGTGGAATTTGGGGGTGTGACATTAGATATATCTATAACTGTAAAACGTAGATCTACAAATGTATGGAAGTAAAATTCAGGATTTAAATCCCTCATAAGCAGCTGTCCTAGTACTAATTAATAACATCATTTTCATTAAGAATTAGATGCTCCTAAGATCTAAAAGTGAATCCACTGTTTGACAAAGTTCCTTTAAAAATTATTATCTGTGACCTGCAGGTTCATAACAGTGAATTCCTAGCCTCATCATCTAGCATGTTCATGTGCATCAGCATGTAGTCCAGTTGCACCTTCTCATTCTCCTAGTACCTTCACGTTCATAATATTATTGTAAAGATACACTTTTTGTGAGAATATTTATCACATAATCTTTTTTTAAAAGGGAAAGAAAAGAAGAGACAATTACCCCAGTGTGTGTTTCATTCATATTTCATCATATATTTTCAAAGACAGAGGGGCCCCTATCAAGTCTTTGAACTTGCTTCATTGCACGATATGCATGTGTACTTTTAAACTCACATCTAAAATATGATCTGAAGATTTTCAAATACTATGATGAATTTTAAGTCCTTAAATCCAAGTAAACTATTTGCCCTTCATAAGAGGATAAACAATGTGGGTATTTTATTATTTATTTGGTGAAACATCAGGAAGGGAAGGGTTATTGATATACCTGAGGATAAATAACATGAACCTATTTTGACCATTAACCCAAATCTGATGTACTGCTTCTCGTCCTCAGTTCCATGCTCATGTACCTATAAAAATGCCTCTAAATAAACTGTTAGTATTAACATGCACACAATCTAAGCATGAATATAAGTAAAAGTTCAGTGGATGCTCATCTTTAACTATTGAAGTTGATATCATGTCAAGTGATCAACATGACATATTTCTGATCAACCACAAATTTGAATCCAAAAGTTATTGATCCGCA
>JBCNJP010000009.1:334153-458638 GCA_039602395.1 Deinandra increscens subsp. villosa | reverse complement strand
TTTCTGAAACAAAAACTGTTTTAATATGGCTAGTGTAGGTTAAAGTCTAAACCATATGATATCACATGTTTTCTAAGGATGCCTTATCACTTAAAAGTCCTCAACTAAAATTGTGCCATTAATTGTAAAGCGAGGGGATGTTGGGTAGATCTACTGGAGTTTGACAAACTCCGCCCCGTGGCACGGGGAGTGCACGGAGGTACAATATCAGCCTATTTGACCGTGGTCCCGAGAGGACACGGGGGAGGCAGAAAACGCGATGACTTGGTCCGCACCGTACGGGATGGCTCGGCCCCCCACAAAATAAGTCAGCTTTGGTACAAACTTCCTTAGAGCATGGAACAACGGATTAGCTACCCGCGATATCGGTTGAGTCCTTTAACTTTACGGAACTAGTACATACCCGATGACGTGGTCACGGACAAAACATTTATAAACTGAGAATTAACTATGAGCATTGCTTTTCACAAACAAATACTTTGTAAGTACAAATTGACATGAATTATGATTATGAGACCGGGCCAATGCATGACAAGCCCACTGTGAACTCACCAACCGTTAGGTTGACACTTGCGTGGTTTAAACTTTTGCAGATCGCTAAGGAGTATCCGGAGCGGGTTGGCATGGCACGCGAAGACCTTCATTTTGAACTGAACTAATTGGGAATTTAAAACAATATTTATGTAAAGCACGTGGGTAGTGCTAAAGACAATTATTTTTCCGCTGCGTTTGTAATTTAAGACTCTAACTTAATATTTGTGTTGAACTAACTCTGATTCGTTTAGTATTTGTAACTTTGGTTGTGGATCCTGGTCTAGTCGCGCCCCTTAACGGTATAAACTCCGTTAGTGGCATTTTGGGGGTGTGACACCGTATGTTTTTCGCGACCAGCGAAACTGCGTGTTCTCTGGGCGAAACTAAGTAGCGAAACTATATATCCTTCCAGCGTCACTACCCAGCGAAACTATAGTGTCGCCGGGTAACCTGACCAGACCAGCTCGAACGAAACTACCGAGCGAAATACCTGAACGAAAGTTCAAACCAGTTTCCCAGCGAAACTAGGCTAGCGAAACTGCGTCAGCAGTTTCGGGCGAAACTAGCCTAGCGAAACTGTGTCACCGGGCGTTGCCTAGCGAAAGTGCTGCCCGTGCACCTAGCGAAACTGCCTAGCGAAACTGTGCTAGCGAAACTAAGACCTGACCTAAAAAAACCAAACTTGTGAAATTTGCTTAAGTGTTATGCCATGACTTACATGATTATGCCATGATGAAACATGCTTGATATCTGATTTATATGAACCCTTGTTTATGATCAACCATTGGTGTCGTGTGTCGGTATGTCGAGTCATAGTTGCAACGTGCTATGTTATGGGCCATAGTGACGTTAAGTAAAGATTAGACACGAAACTAATACTTAAGACCTAAACGTGTTCTAGGTCTTCGTTAAGCAAACATAACTTGGATACTTAGCAAGTGTAGCAGTGCAACCCAAGGTGAGTGTCACTAACCCGCTTACTGTGAGTCCGTTTGGGCCACACCGAACAACTTGACGAAAAACAATGCTGACAAACTCTAGAGTGCTAGGCACCTACCGATGAACATGAGAACACGGGATGCTTGGCACCCACTTGATGAACTGAAGTGTTTTATGGGAAACACTTGTGGACTTAAACAAACTATTTTTGAAACGAAACTGAAAACGTTTTAATATGGCTAGTGTAGGTTAAAGTCTGAACCATATGATATCACATGTTTTCTAAGGATGCCTTATAACTTAAAAGTCCTCAACAAAAATTGTACCATTAATTGTTAAGCGAGGGGATGTTGGGTAGATCTACTGGAGTTTGACAAACTCCGCCCCGTGGCACGGGGAGTGCACGGAGGAACAATATCAGCCTATTTGACCGTAGTCCCGGGGAGGACACGGGGGAGGCAAAAACCGCGATGACGTAGGTCCGCACCGTACGGGATGGCTCGGCCCCCACAAAATAAGTCAGCTTTGGTACAAACTTCCTTAGAGCATGGAACAACGGATTAGCTACCCGCGATATCGGTTGAGTCCTTTAACTTTACGGAACTAGTACATACCCGATGACGTAGGTCACGGACAAACCATTTATAAACTGAGATTTAATTACGAGCATTGCTTTTCACAAATAAATAACTTGTAAGTATACCTTGACACGAATTATGATTATGAGACCGGGCCAATGCATGACAAGCCCACTGTGAACTCACCAACCGTTAGGTTGACGCTTGCGTGGTTTAAACTTTTGCAGATCGCTAAGGAGTATCCACCGGAGGTTGGCATGGCACGTGAAGACTCTTATTTTTGATTTAACTTAAGTTGGGGATTTATAAAACCATGAATTTGTAAGGCACGTGGTTAGTGCCAGGATAATTATTTCCGCTGCGTGTATTTAAGACTCTGATTTATAACTTGTGTTTGAACTAACCCTGATTCGTTTAGTATTTGTAACTATGGTTGTGGATCCTGGTCTAGTCGCGCCCCTTAACGGTATAAACTCCGTTAGTGGTATTTTGGGGGTGTGACAAAAATTGTTTCGGTTGCTAACATCTTTTCATAAATCATACTAAACCAATATCAATAATTGTCACAAATATAGCTAATAAAATAAATACTGGATACCTAACTACCGAAAAGGATTTGGACGTAGAAAGTGGCACAAAAACAGATGTTACTTCGAGTCACCTATGGATAGTTGTGATGAATGTTAATCGATTATGACCAAATAGAGGAAATGAGGAAAATTAGGAGATATTATGTTACGTAGGATCAATTAAGGACCATTCGGGTCTACAAAAATCATTATTGGCCAACTAAGGGCACATTGTTGATCAATGATGGTAAACCTAGTAAATGATGTAAGTTATAAGCAATTAGTGTTAATATTGGTTAATAATGATCACCTAGTCCAAATTACTATCGATTTGGATTAATAAGGGAAATCGCTGATTAGCTAGTGTCAGTTAGTATCGATTTCGGTTAACTAGAGTCATTTAGCTTTAGTTTGGGTCAATTGAAGCCTGTTAGGATCAACGTTGGTCAATGCTCCCCTATTAAGATCAATTAGGCGTTGAGGAATGTTTTACCCGATTGCTTGAGGTTTACTCTAGTGATGTAGTGGGGTTCGAGTTTTGTTAAGCGGTCTCAAGATCTCAATAGCTAGGGTGCATTAAGGTATGTATGTTATGTTGTGAAGATATCATTCTATTATGATAAAACTCATGATAAAACTCTTCAAGTGCTTATATGACATAATAAATGTCGTAGGTGCCCATTTACAGCTATCAAAACCTATTATATTTCATTAACGCAAATATAACATATTATATTCGTTAAGATCTAATATGGCTTGTTACAAGCTTACTCTAAACATTTTCAATTTGTGTTTTCTTACATTACAATAAAAAATACAGTAATTATTTTATGTATCCGCGTTATGTTCGCTATAAAGAGTGGATAGTAAAATACATTTATAATATAATAATAGAAATAACAAAAATAAGTATTTATCAATAAATATAACTTATTTATTTAATTAAAAAACAAGTATATTTGTAACTTATTAATTAATATGGAAATAATTATTTAATATTTTATATTATAACAAGATATACATTATAATAACACAAAAGGGAGAGATATCTAAAAGGATGGTATCTGCCGAATATTTTTGAAATCAAAATATAAAGGAATTTAAATTAATCATCATCAACTGAATATCTAAATACAAGGAGGATTCGTAGAGAATTTATATATTAAATAAAAACAAAACCTAAAATAAAACCCTAAAAAAACTTTCCCTGCCATTCACTTCATTATAGCGCCAACTGCATCAGTTTGGGGCTCATTCAAGAAAGTTTTCTCTGATCGACGATGATTTTGTGATCGAACCATCTCCTGTGTTCGTCTTCATCTGCTATTCGGTTCAGATTTATCTCTGTTGAACCAGGTGTGTGCTATCCTACATTGATTTTATCTTTCTAGGTGTATGTAGGACTTGTTCATCGATAATATATTTAATCCTCCTGTGGTGATGTAATAAATCCCCCCTGAACATCATGGATTTGAATCATGTAAACTTCTTTGAGCGATTGAGTGGCCAGTATTTTAAATATTGAGTGGCCAGTATTTTAAATATTTATCAAACTTTTATGGTTAAACTATTCACACGTTCATATAAATAAATGTCTACCTACATAAATTGAGAAGATCTTTCATATTTGTTGTAGTGTATGAACGTTTTTTGTGCATTTATAAGTAGGGGTGTTAATCGGGTCATCCCGTTCGGGTTTCGGGTTATTAGGGTCGGGTTAGTCGGGGTTTTTTTTTTTAAAAAACTCACCCGCAACCCGACCCTATTAAACTTCGGGTTAGTAGGGTTCGGGTTAGTCAGGTTTCGGGTTGTTAGGGTCGGGTGAGTCGGGTTAATCGGGTTTTACACAAACACAAACACGTTCTCGCTATAATTTAGAGGTAGAATTCTCATGCCATTTTAAAACTAATGTATTTAATTCATTCATTAAGCTAATCTTTTTCCTTGTACGATAACACAACTTGTACTTGAAATGAAACAAATGCTCATATTCTGTTTCTTGATTAGATCAAAATTACACACTAACAAAACAAAATTGTTGTTCGTTCTAATTAATGAGGAGCATCAAATTTCATATAAAATTTCATATAAAATGTAATGATGTTGAATTGGTCAGTGGGTTATTAATAACAATTATTATAGCAAATATATATCACAAGAGTTTGGTGGCGCAGGGAAGCACATGTCATATATATATATATATATATATATATATATATATATATATATGGAAGGGTTCCGTGTAGACCCTTTAAATTTTGTAGACCTCGTAGACCCCTATAAAACTCAATAAAAATAAAACTCAGTGTTGTTTTTTTTTTTTGAACGGCCAACAAAAATATATTAACAAGCTACAAAGCGTAGCGAATGAACCATACACCCAAGAGTTTTAAGAAGACAAAACCAAATTAAATAATTAAGTAAAATCAAATTCCCTCCATTGGTCCCAAGTGACGGGAATACCGGACCGGTTCTTTAGCCAAAGAAAACCAAGTATTCTTACATCCTCCATAAGCTTAGGTCTTGACACCATTACGTTGTTGAAAACACATTCATTCCGCATCTTCCAAATGCACCATATCACCGTTTGTATGACAAGATTGACGATTTTTTTGTGTTTCACGGTTCCACCGGAGAAGTTGTGCACATCCAAGAGGTCAGTGAGACCAAAGATAAAAAATCTAGGGCACCGGCACCACTGCGATATGCCATTCCATACCGCCTGGGCAAACTCGCAAGCCACAAAAAGGTGTTCTGATGTTTCCTCCACATCTCCACAGATTGGACATAAAACTGAGGGAAGACTAATTCTGCGGGCTCGTAGGGCTTCACGGGTAGGTAGACAATCAAGATGCATTCTCCAAACAAGGTAGGAAACCTTTTTAGGAACCCAGTTATTCCATGTAAAACGATAAGGAGGGGCCTCATGGTGAATAGAATGGATCTTCTTTTTTATGCTCTTCGTCGAAAAATCACCCGAATCTTCTAGTACCCAACGCCAAGTGTCTTCACTTAGTCTCAACACCCGATGATTGATCAGTCCCATGAGCGTCGACAATTCATCTCTTTCGTCGGCTGCCACCGGTAACCTTTTCCAAACGAAGTTCCAATGTAGACTGGTTGAGTCATACACAATTCGATCGCAGAGGCAGGCTGATTTGTTTGATTCCAGCGCGAATAACGCAGGGAACTTCATGTATAAAGGGCTGTCAAGGGTCCACCAATCCAACCAGAACCGTATGCTCACCCCATCCCCTTGTTGCCCCTGTATTTCTTTTTCAAGGTTGACACCCAACGCTTGAAGATCGGCCGCCGAGCTGCTGATTTGTCTCCATGGCCCAGGGACGGTGACCTTTGCGGGGATAAAGGACCATGACCGCGAGCTGTAATGTATATCCCAAACAATCCTCCGCCATAAAGAGTTCTTTCGTTCTTGAATCTCCACCACCACTTGGCCAGGAGGGCCATATTAGATTCTTTGAGTGATCCAAGTCCTATTCCACCATACTCCTTCTCTCTTGTCATCTTCTCCCATGCGACCCAACAAATCTTTCTGTGCCCATCGCTTCCTCCCCAAAGAAAGTTTCTCCTTATGCGATCAAGTGTTTCAATCACACCTGCAGGAACCTTATAAAGTGAAAAGTAGTATGTAGGAAGTGAGTTAAGCACAGATTTGATTAGAGTAATACGACCTGCGAAAGAGAGTGTTTTTGCTTTCCATGAGGTAAGCCTTGTTTTGAACGTGTTGATAATAGGTGCCCAATGCTTTATGAGATTCATATTTGCTCCTATTTGTAGACCCAGATGTTTAAACGGGAACGTTCCAGTCTTGCATCCCATGATTTGAGCCATCTGATCTTGTTCTCCTTGATTCACCCCAATACCGAATAAAGTGCATTTTGAGAGATTAATCCCAAGGCCTGAGATTAGATAGAAGCATCTCAACAATCTCTTTATATTGCTCGCATTTGACCCGGACCATTCTCCCATAAATATGACGTCATCTGCAAACATTAAATGCGTTAGTGGGGGGCTAAGGGGTTGCGCTTTTAAACCATGAATAAGACCCAAGTTAGATGCTTTTTTAATGAAACATGTCAGAGCCTGCATAGAAATGATAAATAGAAAAGGTGAAAGAGGGTCTCCCTGACGCAATCCCCTTTTACAGTTGAACTCTTGCGTTGGTGAACCGTTAACAAGAACTGATGCTCTAGATGTTGAGATGATCGCGTATATCCAGTTCCGCCAGAGGAGAGGGAATCCCATTTGCCTAAGTACCTCCAACAGAAATCCCCAGTTAAGAGAATCGAAGGCCTTGTTGATATCTACTTTAAAAAACAAGCCTGATCCTTTTTTCTTCTTAATATGATTCAAAATTTCGTTAAGGATCAATGGTCCATCTAGTATGCTCCTTTGTGAGATATATGCAGTTTGCTCCTCAGAGACCAGACCAGAAATCACCGATTTTAGCCGGTTGACTAAGACTTTTGAGATGATTTTATTTATGAGCCCAATTAGACTAATCGGACGGTAATCCCCCAACGATCCTGGTGACCTTGATTTTGGGATAAGAGTTATGAACGCTGCAAAAACATTCGCTATGAGGGTACCTGTGGCATAAAAGTGTTCAAACAATTTAAAGAAATCTAATTGGAATTCTGGCCAACACTTTTTTAAAAAATTAACATTAAAACCGTCGGGCCCCGGCGCTTTATCACCGTCGCACTCCCAAACTGCGTTTTTAATCTCCCACAAAGTAAACGGCTGGGTGAGATTTGTTCCTTGCTCCTCTGTCAATGTCCCCAGGTCCGGACATACAAATGGCGGGCGGTCATCTACCTGTTCATCAAATTTGTTAGAAAAAAACTCATAAACCTCATTTTTTATGACTGTGGGGTTGGTGTTCCAAGTGTCGTTCACCATCAGCCCATTGATGCGACTGTTGCTAATGTTGGCATTTACTATCCCATGAAAATATTTTGAGTTTTCATCACCGTCCATTGCCCATTTGCCCTTAACTTTTTGCTTCATATCCTTGACTTTGATTTGGTCCGTCTCCATGATGAATTTCTTGCACTCACTCCGCTTTTGAATCTCATAATCATGTAAGGCTCTGGTATTTGCTATTGACTCAATTGCTTCCAGGTCTGATTTTGCAGCTGTGTATGCGACATCACGAGCCCTCCTTTCCGCTTGAATCCAATCCTTCACTTTATATTTCACCCATTTAAGCTTTGTTGCCAACGCTAAATCTGCCGGCCCACTAAAAGTGAAGTTTGAGGCTTGCGTGACAACAAAGTCAATAAATTCTGCGTTGTTTAGCCACGAGTTGAATAATTTAAATGGAACTGGTCCAAAATCCGCGGTTGATGTGGTGAGGGTAATTGGACAATGATCCGAGTAGAGCCTTGGGAGGCAAGCGACTGATGCATTCGGCCATTGATCCTGAAATTCCTTACACACCAAGAAGCGATCGAGCTTGCTTGCTTTCTCGCCATTTTCAGATACATAAGTATATAAATCCCCACCCATGTTGTATTCCACTAAATCCCCCCTTGTGATAAAATCATTAAAAAACATGGCATTAAGTTCTACAAACTGTGAATTAACCCTCTCATCCGGTGTACGGACATCATTAAAATCCCCCATGAACAACCATAGACCCGTGGATTCTTCCTTTATTTTTAAAAGATCCTCCCAAAGTGCCCGGCGAACCACCGGGTCATTTGGAGCATAGATGTTTGCTATATTAATTACTTTACCCGACCCCCCCCCCCCAGAATCCCATTGAGAACAAGATAATATCTATTTTTAATTGACCCGGTTAGAGTGAACACAGAGGGATTCCAAATACAAACAAGCCCACCAGATGCCCCTGTAGATTCAATGTTAACAACATGGAATGCGGATCTACCCCAGAATTCGTGAAAAGGGAAATTAAAATAGTCAGTAACTTTTGATTCTTGGAAAGATATAAAATTGATACCGAGAGAAGATTTTAGGCCGCGAATCCAGATTGCTTTCCTGGAATCGTTCATCCCCCTAATGTTGATGGACATGCAATTCATTGAGGAATAGGTTGGTTACCCTCTCCATTGATTGTGGCCGAAACCTGATGCGTATGTCCGATGAGCTTAATTCCAACACAAGCACCAAATTGAACAGTGTTATTGACCTCTCCTTGTATACTTGGGGAATCCGCAACAGCCTCAGAGCCATCAGAATTCACCTCCTCATCCATGGGCGCCCAATTATCCATCACCGGTATAGGAGAGTCACCTGCCATGGCTGTGGCGGTGGCTGTCGAAACATGATGGTCCGGCAGACCATTCTCGCTCACGTTTACGGTAGGAGGATTGATATTGGGTCTAATGGGAATGTCATCAAAATATTTAGCCCAAGTTTCAACTGATGCATCCACCCCATTCGAGTGTCTCGTACGTTTGTTGGGCCTATCTGGCGAATCTCCATTTGTGGACTCGGGCCCATTTTTTTCACCTAGTTTATTGTTTAGCCCAAAAGTTCTCCCTCTTCGTTTAAACTTACCGCCCTTTTTTCTTGTTGGTGACGTCACCCCTCTAGAAACAGTGCCATCACAATTATGAGGGAGGCTCTTTGGAATCTGTTGTTGTTCCTCGTGAGCGTCCTTACTGACCGTTGTGACCGGAGTTACATTCTCATCGTTCGGTGACTTGTTCGTCACTGGGGTATCACCCACTTGGGAAGTACTTACATCGGAGTTTTTTTTCCGACGTCTCTATTCCGACTACAATTTCGCCCTCTTCGAGCTCATCGCTTGATTTATCCATCCCTACAACCGTGTTCTCTTTAGGTTTTGTTTCAGAATTTGTGGTTGGAGAGGTACCACCTGTTAGGAAGTCTGGCAACCAAAAGCGAGGAATTTCCGAAACTCTAACTTGGTACAACCTTCCACACCAAATGACATCCACATCCTCTTCAATCCAGCCTGCGTTACCCTTCACAAGCACACATAGTCTTGTGTATGACAAGTCTTTTTCCCATCCCGAATTCGCCGTGTTGTGGAGTATTTTTCCGAAAAGTTCTCCGATACGATCAATTGCGGTTTTTTCTTTGACGGCGATAGGGAGCCCTTGAATTTTTAACCAAGCCAATCTTTCAAATTCAATGTCTTGGCCATCCCATATTCCGATGACATCAAAAACCTCCAGAATTTCCCTCCGTTTATCATTAAGGAAATTAGCAACATCATCTTTGCAGTAGAAATTAATAAGGACAGTTAGGCCTCCCACATACTTCACATCAGTGTTAAAGACCTCGATCCGACGTAGCCATTCCTCCACGTCGTTTAATTGATCTAAGCTTTTGACTTTACCGACCACCGAATTGCCCTGCATATAACAAACTTCTTTTGAAATTTCAAAACCGATATTCACCTGTTTCCTGGAGCCGGGGCAGCTTGCCTTAGAACCCATGAGTGCATCCTTAAAAGGCCCACCGCTTGCTACTGTGTTGAAGTTTGGCATGGGGTTTTTTAGTTTTTCCGACCGGTTCGAGTTATTCGTACCCATATTCCCCGCCGCAACAGTAGCAGGGGGTCTGGAGGTTAAGATTTTTCTGCCTTCTCTATCGTATTTGGGGAAGTGAACACCCACAAGAGCATTTTGAATCCTTACCTTCCCCATCAGTGATCGAAAAGCGCTTGGGTCTCGTACACCTTTGAATCTGACAAAACCGAAATTCGAGCCAGATCTCGCCGGACGGAACGGAACGATGGCGTCCGCCACCTGCCCAAAGACTTCAAATGTTTGCCGGAGTTCCTGGCTTTTCACCCCTTTCGGTACGTTTGAGATGAAGAACGTTGTCGTGTGCGCCCACCGATCCTTGTTTGTTGTTGATTTTGTGTATAACGGGCGTTACCGCCGCACCTCAGTCCACCCGTCATTCACTTTTTCCCCCTCGCCGGAGACAGAGCCGCCGTGACCATCGGTATTCTCGGGAGGTTTCCCGTCGCTTTCTCTCTCATCCATTGTAAGATCCTTATTCTGTCGGTTAGTGTTGTAAATTTGGTTTTTTTTATTACGATAAGCTTTTAAGAACCAAAAAAATAAATAAATAAAGTAAAAAAAACAAAAAACATTAAAAATCGAACATTTTAAGACAATGCGTTTTAAAATTATGAGTTTTAAACGCAACACTGAGTTTTATTGAGTTTATTGAGTTTTAAACTCATTGATTTTTAAAACTCATTGTCTTAAAATGTTCAATTTTTAATGTTTTTCGTTTTTCTTTTTTTTTAATTGTCTTTTTTTGTTCTTAAAAGCTTATCGCAAATAAAAAAAACTAAATTAACAAAACTAAGTTTTATTTTTAGTGAGTTTTAATGAGTTTTATTGAGTTTTATAAGGGGTCTACGGGGTCTACAAAAAATAAGGGGTCTACACGGATCTTTTACCTATATATATATATATATATATATATAAAACCATTTCCTTTCACAAACTTACTACAATGTGGATTTAGGGGTGTTACTCAACCCGATCGGGGTTTGTGTTATTAAGGTCTGTTCAGTAGTACTCCATATAAGCCACAGTGGATGAGATGTGAGATATGGGAATCACTAGTTAAAAAATGGAATACACTCGAGTGGAAAGCCAAGTCAGCTACAAATACCACTAACAGAGGGAAATCAACCGAGGGGAAACATACTCTTGGCTCACAATCTTATGTTACACTTAAACTAAAATTGGTAAGAGATGCTTAAATATATCCCATTTTAATACACATAACATGTCAATATTAACTTTCAAATATGACTTTTGTAGGATGATCATTTTGGACGCCCTGCAACGCTTGATGAAATTTGGATGCAGTCACATGGAAAGAAAGGGACAAGACCATTAGATAGGTTGTCGAGCCATAAAGAAGGCGAGGGTTTAGAACTTACTGACGATTTGGAAGATATTGATCTGGAAAGCGATGTTGTTTGGGTTGACTCCAGGGCAAGGAACTCCATTGTAAGTTTTTTTTACTTATAGAATATATGTTATTATTATTAGTTGTTTATCGTATTGTGAATAGAAAATGTATATTGTTTTTTTTATATCATAGATATCTTATAAAGAACAAGTTAAGGAGAAGTATGCAGATGGAAGTAATAAACGTCCTATATTCGATGTACACACTTGGACAGAAGTTGTCGGGGGTAAGAAAAAGGGCAGATTATACGGTTTTAACGATGTTAGTGATCCGAGTGTTATGATGACCGGTAAACCATCAACACCAAGTACTAGTACTTCGTATATACCTACTGGAAAGGAAGAGGTGTGCTTATTTTATTTTTATCCATATTTTCTCTATGTATAGTGATATCATGTCACATGATTGTTCTGTTCAGTTTTAATGTGTTGTGTTAATTATAGGTGCAACGGTTGAATGAGAAGATAGCGCAATTGGAACAAGAAAAGGAAGCAGAAAGAGTAGAGAAAGAAAAAGAAAGAGCAGAGAAACTTACAATGATGGAGCAAATCGAAGAAAATAGAGTTGCGAACTCTGAAATGAAAGAGGTGAATGCTGAAATGAAACAACAAATTGATTTTCTCTTGAAGAACATACCAAAAACTTTCTCCAAGTAACTAAGCATGTTATTTGTTTTACCCATTTCAGATATTTATTTTCGTTCAACTTAGGATTGTTTGGATATCTTTTATGGATGATTGGTGTGTTTAATATTGAGCGTTTGGATATCTTATATACGAATGCGGTTTTGTGAATTATTTTTTTTTTTTGGGTATTGATATAAATAGTGAGAAACTTGTAGCTTTTATGTGACCAAAATAGTGGTCGCCAAGTTGGTTGTAGGTTTTAACTAAAACTCGGTTGCTAAATTGGTTGCAAAAACATGGTCGCAAAAGCGATCATTAGTGATTGTCGCAAAATTGGTCAAACAAAAGTTCGTTCGCAAATGTCATTGATAATATTTCAGTTGGAAAATCGGTCACAAAATATGTCGGTCGCAATTGCGGTTACTATCTGGTTAGTCGCAATTTCCGTCACAATCAGTTTCTGTCGCAATATCGGTCGTAAAGGGCTCGGTCACAAAATCGGTCGCCATCTATTGTTCGGTCGCAAACATGGTCACTAACTTAGCGACGGAAGTTCAAGTCGCAAAATCGGTCAGAAGGACTTTTCGGTCGCAAAAAATGGTCGCAAATGCTCAATTGCGACCGTTTTGCGACCATTTATGGCTGTCGCAAATGGTCATTTCTGTAGTAGTGATTAATGACATTTAAGACAAAGCATAAGCACTATAAATACCTTCCTCAACTACTTGGGGAGGGATCACTTAATCTCTCCGGACGAACTACTCGCTCCGACACACTTATACTCTTCTAAGCTCGTACGGCGAAGAACCCCCCATTATCCCCCACACTCACACATCCTTATATGCGCAAAGGTAGACTTGGGATGACTTAATGATGCATCTGTGAGTCTCAGTCTGAGCCAGAGGAGTAATCTCCCACACGTGTTCTAACTCTTCCTTCGTGCCAGGTACCGAAGCAAAGGTCATTCTACCGAAGCACCTCACCATAAGTAGTCTACAAGCAGACTGCTAGACCGTCCGGCCGAGACCCGTAGTTTTTACACTGACGACGTCATCCGTGAGCAATTATAATGAAAATAGATTTATTTTAGTTGAAGATTTTCATAAAAAAATATAGGTAATTTAGATAAACGTACAGAATCAGGTCCTCTAGAACGTATGGATCTATATTCTAGTTCTCTATCACGAATCTAAACGTACAGAATTCGTCTACAAACATTCATGGATCGAAAAATGTAAGAAGTAAGAGACAATGGAATATGCAAACAAACAATCAAACGATATCACCAGCGATGATTATAGTTAAGGAGGCGAGTTGGTGGTCGGTTCTTTCACGACGCAGCGGTCGGATTCAAACGGGACTTCTAGGTTCCTACAAAAACGATCGTAATTCCGATTTGGAAGTTACAGTAGTCGGATCTTCAAAGGAATCAGAAGGAACTTGGGGAGGTGGTCAGAAATCCACGATGACGAGCGGTTTTTGGCGACGGTTACAAGGTCAGAAACCTGACTCTGATACCAATTTGTGGAGGATCGGATTTTCACGAGAGAAATTCACAGGTCTACTTTCTAATAATTAAATTTCATTACATTCAAATGAAGGTTTTACATCGGTATTTATAGGGAATTAGAGATGATGAAGTGCGACGATGGTTATGGCTCCTCTTCGTTTATATCGTTCTATAACTTAGAATACAAATTATAATACATACCAACTTATGTCAAGTCTAAAGTAAGATTTTTAACATAAAACATATTACCAAAACTCCAAAAGAAATAGACGTATCAAAAGAATAGAGGTAAACAATCTTGAATCCTAATCTGGAAGAACATCACGCTACTCGAGAGTTCCGAATAATCCGTGTAAGAATAGGAAACGAGGTCATCCATTTCAGGGATGTAAATTTTTGACAGGAACCCAACCCGAAATGTGTATGTTTCAGTTTAGTATAAAGAGTCGGGTCAGCTTCGGGTCGAACTTACGAACCTACATGTTTAGCTAATCATTTTGTGTTTCGGTAGAACCCATCAGGTTGGCGGGTTATCAAAATAAATAAACCTAATGTTGGTACTCAAAGATAAACTCACATCTACAAATATATTTTTTTTACCTATTTTTACAAAGTAATATAACTAATACCAATATATATCCATCATTCTACTACTCAATATTTTATTTATTATACGTATTCTCTATAATGTTTTTTAATCACACATACGATATGATACCAAAATAAGCATTTAAATGGATTTTTGTCTCACTTTACTCATCTTTCCATTTAGAATGACACATGCTACGGTGATGACGCTTGAATCACGATCTTGTGCATAAGCTTTTTATTATTGCTTGTGTATCATGGGTGTAAGTTCTTCTTCTCCAACCATTTTAACATGCCACTTCTTTTATATAAATGTTCTAATCATAATATCTTTTTTGAATATATAGGTGAAAAGTATGAATTTAATAAACTTAGTGATTTTGGGGCATCGCCGCCAAAAAATTGCAAACTACGTTGTGATAACTCAACCACATACGATGATCATTGTTGTTGTGGTTTGATCAGGGAGAATGATTGCTATGCTCGTAAAGAAACGTGTGAGAGCGCTTGTAGTACTCATAAGAAAGATTATTGTTGTTCTTGATAAACATAGAGATATTACTAAAGAGTGATTATATAATTTGTAATAGCCGTAACAAAGATTGTGGTTATTGATAAACATAGGGATAATTTTAAGAGTAATTATATAATGAACAAAAATGCATCTTTAATTCATATATGGGAAACTTCATAAATATTATTAAGATGTGCTAGTAAAAATTTAAAACTTCACAAAAACGAAAGCATACAAAAAGAAACACCACCAAAAACAATCACGACTACCCAATTTTGAAATTAAGCCGGCCGCTGGCCCCATCTCAAAACTGACTCAATATATATCTTCTTATAATAAATAAAAATAATTTCGAGTACTTTTCACTATCTCGTGTCTTCTTATTATTAGTTTCCACATCTATTTTTCATTAAATAATAGCATTAAGTTCTTAATTTATTAAAAAATAATTTGGTTTATTGGATTTTATTAATCCAAGTTATTACTAATTGATTAATATTAATCTCAATTTCAAAAACGGTCCACATTAATCCCAATTATTAATGTGTTGGATATCATTGGACCCTTTATACATTTTTCTTAACTCTGTTTGGGATTTTACTTAAAAAATTCCAAACAGAGTCCAATGAAATCCAATACCTTAATAATTGGGATTAATATGGGTCATTTTTTAAATTGGGATTAATATTGGCTAATTGGTAATAACTTGGATTAATAAAATCCAATAACCCTAATAATTTATCTATTCTCTTTTAAATTAAACACACACACATATATTTGTATATATAGTGGGAGGTTCATTGTAAACACCCTTAAAAGTGTATATTTCACATACGAAAATGTTTACAGGGAACTTCACCCTGTATGTATATTAGGTTTAGTTTGTGGTAAAAAAAAATGATTTTTATAAGAACTATAAGAAATGCATTATGTTTGGATATCAATGCATGATGTTCTTGAGGTCATTGACGATAAAGAGAACACAGTTGACTTTATCCAAAGTGTGAAATTTAAACGAGGTTTGGCTGGACTTGGAGTATCTTAATTGACACTTTGTTGTATTGATCAAAAGGTGGAGATTGTGAAGTGGTTTATCTCAATTCAACAAATATAATAAGTAAAACTGGAAAGTCAGCAGGGGTCAAGAAAGTTTGGGGTTGTTTCTGTCAACCATGAAAGTTTAGGGACTGTACATGAAAAACTTTTCTTAAGTTTGTTAAGTTCGTTTAAGCACCTTGAATAAGGGGTAATCAACTGTTAGTTAGTTTCATACGATTTTAATTCATGTTCATTCTCATTCATGAACTTCTTTTCAATTTCTGTGATTACTTCAATTCTTGATCACAATAAAGCATGTGGTTCCGATCAATTTTATCATTCTTTTTTGTTATCTTTTATTTTGATTTGTGTTGTGTATACTGTTATCCGAAATACCAATTAACAGAAGAAAATATATATATAACAACAAATTCTTGAGAAAAATCCTTATAATAAAAAACAGAGAGTAAGCGTGTCGAACATGTATCGTTCCTTCGGATAGCCAAGGCTTTAACCAGCTATGACAAACCAACTTTGACTAAGATCATCTAACGGACTGTATTTAATAATAACACTTCTCACATAATCTCTACAATTGTGTAATGTATAGGGGATAATAAATAAATAGAGAAAAGTTTAAATAAGAAGTTCTATTTTTTTAAAAGGCGTTCTGTGATGATACGTATTTTTTTATTTTATTTAAAGGAGGGGTATCTTAGACTTAGTCATTTTTATTGACTTTTTATCAAGTTCTCTCATGTTTTCTAAAACTTTTATAACTTTTACATACGACATTATTTTTTAAAAGAATTACACCATAAATACAAAAGTTTTTTTATCTTAAAAACACGTGCAGTGTTGCTATGTATAAAATTAAAAAAAATATTTTTTTTAATTTCGTAGTGCGTCAGTGTGTCAGTGCGTTGCTATGTCTAATACTCATCATTGTGTTTTTTTACTTGTCATTTGTGTCTTTCTGTTAGTTATTATATCTTTTTAAAAATAATAAAAAGACATGTGTCTTACTTTCAAATCGTTGTGTCTTATGGTTAAATCATTTGTCTTACGTTTCAGGTCATTGTGTAATATGTGTTTATCATTGTGTCTAATACTCATTATTGTGTTTAATAGTCGTCATTGTGTCTTATTTTCAGATCAATGTGTCATATGTTTTAGATCATTGTGTAATATGTATTTATCATTGTGTTTTACGTTTTAACTCATTTCATGTTGTTTTGTTATATTTTTATGTATTTGATAAATTTATCACAATAAGAGCGTAAAGACAGAATGACGAGTATTAGATACAATGACACCATGGCACATTGGCACAATCATACAATCACGTATAAGGAGATTGAAAGAGTATTTCTAAAAATTTTATATATAACAATACTGTACGCGTTTTAAAAGTAAAGGAACACTTGTTACTATGGTGTAATTAAATTAATTCGTATGTAAGAGTTATGAAAATTAAAAAAAAATTAGGATAATTAAATAAAAAGTCAACAAAAGTGGTTAAAACTAAAATGTCCATCCTTCATTTTTTTCTCCATCAATTTAATCCCAATCATTGATTAGATAATCTAATGGCTTCTAATCATTCTGTCTTCTTAGATTTATCATATATCTTAATACAACCACACTCTAAATAAATAAACCTTAATAGAATAGTATGTATTGATTCAACGACATGGCTTCTTCATATACCCATCTCTAATTTCAGAAGAAACCTAGTCATACTTCTTAATTAGTATAACTTAACTCTAAATAAATAAACCTTTTTTAAACAATGTGTATTGGCTTAGCGACATTTCCTCTTCATATACATATCTTCAATTCAGAGAAAACCTGGTTATTTTTCATTAAACCCCACTCCCCAACCCGATAATTACTTTTGCTTACATCCGGTTTGAACTCAAGACCTTAGGGTTGCAAGTCCACCCAAAGACATTGAGCTAGCTCATTCGTTAAAGTGTTGGTACTCAAAGGTAAACTTACATCTAAAAATATATTTTCCCCTTATTTTTACATAGTAACTAAAGCTAATATATATAATCTTTTACTACTCAATATTTGATTTATTATACATAAGCTCTATATGCTACACACTTACACGACAAATGTTTATTAATCACACATACGATATGATACCAAAATATGCATTTAAATAGATTTGTGTCTCACGTATACAAACTCACTTCACTCATCTTTCTTATTAGAATGACACATGCTACGGTGATGACGCTTGAAGAATCACGTATGACGATCTTGTGCATAAGTTTTCTGCTATTGCTCGTGTGTCATTGGTGTAAATTCTTCTTCTCCAACCATTTTAACATGGTCACTTCTTTTATATAAATGTTCTAATCATAATATATATATTCTTAATGTATAGGTGAAAAGTATGAATATAATAAACTTGGTGCTTTTGGAGCATCACCGTCAAAAAATTGCAAACTACGTTGTGATAAGTCGACCAGTAGTGCCGATTATTGTTGTTGTGGTTTCGTCAAGGTGATCGATTGCTACAATCGTAAAGAACCGTGTGAGAGCGTTTGTAGTACTCGTAAGAAAGATTATTGTTGTTCTTGATAAACATAAGGATATTATTAAAGAGTAATTATTTTCTTTGTACTAGTCGTAGGAAAGATTGTGGTTATTGATAAACAAGAAGATATTATTAAAGAGTAATCTTCCTACTTTAATAAACAATTACATTTTAAGACATATGTCATCACTATGTTAATTCTTACAATAAAATTCCCTCCAAAAATCTACTAATTTATTTATAGAAGTCAAATCAATTAATTTTTAAAATAATATTATGAAATTATATTTTTAATAATATGTTATATAAAACACAAATCTACGTGCAACACATATTCATTTTATTACTAATAAAAATGAGTTATTATTATTTTCTACTTAAAAACTTCAATATAAACAATCAATCATAGTATGTCAATAAATACAAAATTTACAATAAATAATTAATTAATTTTAAAATTTTAAATTTAAAACTTAATAGGGGATACTCAATCGGTGTTAAATTTATTATAAATAATAAATAATCAATCAGTTTAAAATTTTTAAATTTAAGACTTAATAATGGATACTCAATTAGTTTTAAGATTTAATTACGGAATGCGTCTCTGTGGTTTGTAATTTTGTTTGGAATGAGTCCAAACATTTTAAAATTTTCATTGCGAAGCCTGTGGTTTGCAATTCATTGTGAATTGCATCCCTGGGCCTAACTCTATTAACTTTTGCCGTTAACTGCCCTCACATGTGCCAGTCATGTGAGGGCATTTTCGTCATTTCCCCTTACCAAAAATTCTAATTATTATTTGTACAATAAATCAATTTCAACATCATCGTGAAAACCCACAAAGATTCATCAAGGAATCGCGAATTGGTGAGGTACCCAGATGGAAAGAAACGGGTTTAGATCTGAATTTGGAAGGAATTGGTCGAGGGTTTAGAGTTGGAAAGAATGGGATAGGAGATCGAGGTCGTCGGCGGTGGCGCACCACAACGTGTGTGTTGAAGAGAGACCGGGAGCACCTGAATTTGCACAGAGCAACGGCGCCACCGCTGGCGGCGTAACCCCTGGCTGCGACGAGCACCTGCCGCCGTTGGTCGGCTCTTCTAATTCACGAACAGGACTAGGAAATGGTACCAGAATTAAAAGAGAAGAAAATGGAATGAAGCACTGCCGCCCCCGCTGCTGACGCGGCGGAACCCTAGCCGTCTTTCACGGTTGCCGCTGCTTTTGCCGCTGCTCGGGACTGGAAAAAAACACGAGAAGGATGGGGATGGAACCGGGGAAGAAATGGAAAGAAAAATGGAATGGAAAACAAGAGGGGGGTTGGCCCTAGCGCTGCCATGAGACCGTCGTGGTCCGCCATCGCCGGCCTTGCTGGATTGCCGGAAAACCGGGGTGAGCCCCCTGCTCCCCCTTTCTCTCGGTCTCTCTTCAACACACAAGTGTGTGTGAGTTTATTCGATGGCAAGGAGAAATGACAAAAATGCCCTCACATGACTGGCACATGTGAGGGCAGTTAACGGCTAAAGTTAACAGAGTTAGGGCCAGGGATGCAATTCACAATGAATTGCAAACTACAGGCTTCGCAATGAAAATTTTGAAACATTTGGACTCATTCCAAACATAATTGCAAACCACAGGGACACATTCCGTAATTAACTCTAGTTTTAAACTTAATTTAAGTAATAATATATAATCATCATTAAATAATCAATCAATTTTAAAACTTAATAACGGCTACTCAAATAATCACTTTTCAATTTAATTACTATATAATCAATCAATTTAATTACTCAGTTAGTTTTAAATTTTCGTATTAAAAAATAGTAATTAAGGGCTATGATTTATCTAATTTTGGTAACCTTTTAATTCAGATTTAATTTTTTCAACCCGTAACAACCTCCAAAATTTAAATAACCTTAAAATTTATAGAGATTGGTTTGTTTTTCAAGCATTCCGTTTTACTCATACTCAGTTGTAGGTAGTATTGTCTAGAGTAAATAAAAAATCCGGACTTAAACTATTAAGCGTTGATAAAGATGATAATGTGACAAATAAAACATCAAATGTTGTATACAAAGAAATATTTACAAATTTTTAAATAAATGTTATTTTATTGTTCTTTATTGTAAGTAACAAGGTGGAGATCATCCGCGCGTTGCGGCGGCGCTAGTCTCCGTCTTTATAACCGGTTTTGTATTGGTCGCTTCCGTCCGTGAGTAATTGTCGTGTTCTAGGTCTAAAAATTCAATAAATTCTGATTCAATCACATGATAGTTTCAAAGATAGGTCTAAAAGAATACATGTTCTAGGCATTGGAACTCTTATATATCCAAATGTGTATGTTCTCAACCTACATTGATGACATGATGCACGGGACTTGATATCTCCCTACAATCAGCACCAAGATCCTATGAATGTGAGTTGATAGTGAGGTTGGTCTTTTTGTCTAATGTAGAATCCTACAAAAAAAATAATAAAACAGCAGTAACGTGCAAATTAAATTAACCCAATGAATACCTGTTAGCATGAATTTGTTTTATCTTTGTGATTAGCTTGTACAAAAGTAGTAGTAATGCCATTATATAACCTGTAATATTTGAAAGAAGTACTAAAAATTTATAGAAACAGGAAATTATATAATTTACCAAGGATTATATGACCTTTCAGTACATGTATCACCTACAAAATTTAAGGATATCAACATTTTAAAATAATATTCATAACACAGTAGTGCAGAATTGTGGATATGATCAACCAAAAAAGAGGCTTATGAATACAGCAAGTGTATGTAGTACAAAATATTAACAATTAAATGGTTTTAATGGTTTTAACTAAATAGGTAAGCATGAAATCGGCCAAAAGGGCTGTTGATTCGTGCAAAGATGATTTTAGTTGTTATAAGTCGCAACCTCCTAGAGAAATCAGTCAAACGGGTTGAGTCGAGCAAAGATGATTTGAATTCATATAAATCACAACCTCCTAATCGTTATAGTTTTTAAAATTAAAATACTATTATTATAAAATAGAGGAAAGAACTGAAAATATGTGGGTCAAATCTAACCCCATCCCAACCCATCTAATCCAATCTATACCCTGTTAGGAAGAAGAAGCATATATAAAATGAACATCAATATTAGCAACATGTGACGCCCACTCCCAGACTTGGCTCTAGAAGGGGTCACGAATCGGATTTACTCATGAACACAAGGTATCAACAGAGATTACTAAGCAGCGGAAATTTGAAACTTTATTTATTTGCCAAGTACTACAAAGTAAGAGATAATTTACATAAGGAAATACTAACTATCATTACGTTTTATTGCTATAACTATGCCAGCTTGCCAACACCCTCCTTCCGTCCGATAGCTTGCCCGTCTAATCCCTTATCACCAGGGCCTTCTCATAACTAGTCGAAGCCTCACCCTGACCTGACATACATACATTTTTGGAAAATGTCAGCTTACGCTGGTGAGTTCTATATTTTAAAAGCTTTACCTCGGCGTGAGGTTTAAAACCCTTGGACCTGCAAGATCCCTTTTTCACAAACATTTATCAAGTATAATATATATCATAATTATACAACACGTAATATTCCTTAACAGGAAACACCCCCTATAAAACCATTTATCCCATTATCCCTTTCTACAACCCTAACATCTATTACTAGTGTATACCCTGCTAATAAGGCAGAGATATCATCATTGCTGACTGCCGAGTTTACCCTTCTAGGGTATTCCCTATAACGGTCAGTCGCCCCTCTTTCCCCTATTTGCTAACTGCCGAGTTTACCCTTCTAGGGCATTCCCTGTAACGGACAGTTGCACCACTTTCCCCTATTTGCTAGCTGCCGAGTTTACCCTTCTAGGGCATTCCCTATAACGGACAGTAGCTTTTTCCCTTTTCTATTTGTAGTGGTCTCTAATCCCATTGAGCAACACTACCTCCTAACTCCCTCTGTACTACTATCCGCCCCTAGTTAAATACCCAAGAGACTTAAGATTATTAGTAAACAGTGATAAGGTCTTCATATACTGCAACAAGTGGACATCCCCCAATTTATCGTTAGTGTATGTATACAGGGCGTATCCTCCACACTTCTGATATACTGGGTAACTAATATTATTATGTATATATATAGGAAGTACCAGCGGCGTATCCACCACATAATAATAAAGCAAATGCATCACCTGTTCTCATATAATCATACATATTCACTATAACGTTTACTAATAATTCCTTTATCACTTGACTATTTAATTTCGAAGCAAATATAACACATATCATATCACAGTCATTATAATTATGTTATAACACGTACAATGATTTAATATCATTTTCATAACATATCATATATATATTTCTATATATATTATCCCAAAAGCCTTTTAACAGTTTATCAATTCAAGATATTTCACGTATGTGCATTTCCATAACAGTCCACATATATATATCAATTCAACAATAATTTAATAGTTCAATATATCCATTTATCAATTAGCACCTTAGCAATCTGATATATATTTACTCAAAGGTAATTCAATAGTTCAGATACGCAACATTTCAGTTATAAATCATTTAGATGCATTTTATAACATTTGTATGTATATCAGCCCGAAAATATTTAAAACATTTAAAATATTTAAGAGTGGGCTCATAGAACTCACCTTATGTCTTTAACTTGTTACACGAACGGAACTTCCGCAACGATTCCCGATTTAACCTAATTTGCGTATCGTATGGCGTTAACGCAAGGTTTTATACAATAAACACTTCCTATGTTTATTTTAACATCTTATTATCTTAATAATATTCAATTATTAAGTTTATCCTTTTTAAAGGTCAAAATGACCAAAATGCCCTTTAGGCAGTTATCCTTTTCTTTTAATGATAATACGAAGATGCGCATTCCTATAAGTAGACACTCACTCCGGGGTCGCCCAGTGTTGGGATGCCATTGCCCAGATGGGATGGCGACACCCCCGCTATTGCCAGAAACCCCAGTGTACAGGTGCCTACCCTTCCGGTCCGCGCGAACCTCTAATATCCGATTAACTCGGTATTTTAAATACTTTATTATTTCTCCACTTTAAACCCATATATGTTTATTATATATATAAACATGTTACCATACCAAAATTCAAGTCCTCATACCCTCCGGATTATTTTATATTAAATAATCTTATTCCGAAACCCTAATTTCATAAAATTCCCATTTTATTATCAAAACTCATTTTTATTCAAAACCGTCTTAGGGTATTATCCATTATAACATTTTATAATATCCTTTAAAATGGCAAAGCTTAATTCAAAACCGTTTGCTCGATTTGGGCAGAATAACGACATGAAAACCCTAATTTTTGACCCGTTTACAAAACCCATACCAAACCTTTTCCAATTGTGAAATAAACTTAGGGCTTTCTTAAAATACATTAAATTAGGATTACTTACAAAAATTCAGAGCCTAACTCCCACCCGATCACCCGAATTTGACAATTTATGCTCAAGAACCCTAATTTTAACCTAGTTTTAGATCTTTAATCTAGACATGATATTAACTGAAATTGATTGAGGGGTTTTGTAGAGCATACCTCGAAACCTAGGACTGCTGGAGATGGCCTCCAAACACTTCACCGTTTGCTCGAATTTCGCAGAAGAAGATCGCGGACGAGGTTAGGGTTTTTAGGAGATAAATCTCGTGAATTGGCGAGTTTTTCTGTTGATTCGAGGCTGCTATTTATAGCCTTGAGGTCGCCCCAGGGTTCTAACACGTTTAAGGGTGACTAATCTTGCAAATCGACACGTTATGGACACGAATTCGGATCAAACGTGGAGAAGAAGTCGAAACCTTGAATCTGGTCGCTGTAGGTGTCGCGTACCGCCGAGGGGAGGAGGAGGGCGGCGCGTACCGCCTGGCATCTTTGCCAAAATGACAGTTTTAGTCCCTCTATGTTTTATTTACAATTCAGCCCCCAGACTTCTACCAAACTTTTATTTTATGCACCGAACTATTATAAAACATGTTAAATAAAGTTTCTAAGGCTCGGGACACTCTCGATGATATACGTATACATACGTATATATTTTTATATATATATTTATATATATTTCTCATTATTTACATCTTTGGCCCCTCAGACTTTATAATACTTATCATTTTATGTCCCGAATCATTTTAGGATATTATTATAATATATTATAAGCCTCGGGGTACTTATAAAAGTTATAGATACGTATAATACCCGTAAGTATTCATAACTTTAAATAAATTACACTTTTAGCCCTTTTACTTTTATCTTATGCATATTAAACCCTAATCTTTTGATGTAACTGTCATTTTACATCTTATAACCTTCCTAAACATGTTTCTAACAATCTTGAAGGTTTGGGTCATATATAATAATGTATATACATATATATATTTGTGTATTTCCATAATTTACACTTTCTACCCTTCTATTTTCTTGTTAATTATTAAGCATGCATTTTTCACACGTATAACTATCCAAACACGTATTTCCACATATATATTCATCAAATGAATATTTTACATGCATTCATACTGTACTAATCATATATTTACATGTATTTCAATATCATGTAATCGTGTAAAGTCATATTTGTCCGGTTATCATTTATATCTACCGTATAAACGTTTAGCTACGTTTTTTTTTTATGCTAACATCATATATATATCAATTATCTTTGATATAAAACACGTATAATTTCATTTTCTTTTCTCATGTTATCAACTAACACATATATCATTCATGCAATACTATCTTTTATCGATTTATTACCCGGTAATGGGTAAACATGCATTTTTCAAACGTTTTAACACGTTTAGCTTCCCAACACATATATAATGTATATTAATCACATTAGTCACGTATTTCTCAAATTTTGGGATGTTACACAACATCATTAAGAAGTTCCTAAACTTAGGGGGGTGTTTGGAAGAGTGCTTTAAAAGGGATTATATGATACATTTTGTGAATAAGAGTTGATTTGTAAAATGAAACTAAATATCTCACAGAAGTAGTAACTTTTCTGTGGAAAACATAAAATTAAACTAACAATAAAAGCATTGAAAATGTGTATAACTATTGATAGAAATAATTATGTTTTTGTCCAAAAAGAAGTCTTACATTGAGTTTTGAATCTTGTAATTTACCCAATTTTAACATGTACGATGATATAAGTCACATACAGTCAAAACAACACACATACATGGTGTTTAGATGCTAAGTTGAAAATCAACGTAATTCAGAATTATCCGTGAAAAAAAAGTCTTCATTTAGTTTTTAATTCTTTGTAATTTTGACCCACTCAAAACATAAATACAACTAAAGTGAAAAAGATTAATTTCATGGAAGTTGAATTTTAAATAATAGTATAAGAAAACAACTTTTAATAACATGATAATGCATATCTGTAATGTTTAACTAAGTCATCCAGAAGCTATTGCCCATTAGTGGACCAGAGAAACCAAACAGAAACCGTAGTAACCTATGCATGTAAACCTAAAATTGAATCCATATACACTACAAGAAAATGAGTTTTTAGTGGCGATAGCTGAGGTGGCGACTTTTGTCGCCACTAAAGGGTAAGTTAAAGTGGCGACTTATCGTCACTGAAGGGTTCGAGAGAAAAATATTGAATTTGCACCTATCGTGGCGACTTGTCGCCACCATAACTTAAGCGGGAAAAATTGGCGCCTCATGAAAACCCTTGGTGGCGATATGTCGTCACAATAGGCCTAATTTATTTATTTACCTTTTTTTATATTAATCTATTAACTAAAAGAATTTATAAAACCTGGAATAATATAAAAAAAATTATATATAATTTTTACAAACAGTAGCCTATGGTGGCGATTTATGGCCACCATAGGGTTTTAAAAAACTGTGTATTAAATCTATAGTGGCGACTTATCGTCACCGAAACCTCATGATTAAAATTAAAAAAAAAATTATTTAAACCTAAGGTGGCGACTTATCGACACTAAAAGAATCTGATTTAAAAGTTAATTGAATAATTTACATATATAGTGGACACATATCGCCACCAAAACCCTAGAATAAAAAAACTATTTAATTCACGGTGGCGATAAGTCGCCACCAAAAACCTAAATTAAATTTTTTAAAACTTTTTTTTATCTCAGAAATTTATGGCGACGGACTTTTCGGTGACAATTTGTCGCCCCTATAGATATGCCTACGGTGGCGACATTTTTAAGTTATAGCGACGGAGTTTCACTGGCTAGGGCTATGGTGGCGATATGTCGCCACCTATTTGCGAGGTGGCAATGTATCGCCACCATAGATAAACAAAATTTTGCCACCAAAAGTCATATTTCTTGTAGTGCATGCCAAATCAAAACTGTCATAACTATAAGACAGTATAAGGAGAATACAAATTGTATAAGGTATCAATAGATACCCACCTACTATTTGCATATTTTGTTAACAACCAACTGCATTGTATCAATCTGCAGACAAATTAAACTAGAATTCAGTGAGTCTTGCAATATGAGAAATTTCTTTCAAATAAAACCATGACCGAGAAAATCTCAAAATTCATGAATAATTCCAAAGTAGAGCATGTAACATCTTTAAGCCTAATGACAGGTAAATGCTCAAGATTCTAATTACTTACCACCAAAATATCAAACAGAAGTGCATTTAGTGCTTCCAAGATCAAAAAGATCAAAACAAAGAAGTTCACACAACGTCTATAAAATACATTATCCCTATTTTAACAGTAACATCCCAATTTTAATCAATTATCCCCATCTCAAATTCATCAAAAAACATCTCAAATACATCAATTGATTCAACATTTCAATAACATAGCAAACGTAAATAATTTGGAACATATAATAGATAGATGTAAAAGTATGATGTTGGCACTTTTCTTCTTTCTTCTCTTAAATCAACCCAACCCATTTGTCTTGTCCTAAAACATTTACTCCTTCCAAACTGCCCATTCTCCCAGTATGTTCACCACTATGATGATTTAGATTTATCATCAAAGTCTCAGCCCTCTATTTTGATTTGTGTGTTTCTTGTGCTTTTCTAAATGAGGGTGGAAGATTTGAGGCTAAACCTAAAAGTGGATGTCGTACTCCTGGAGTCCTCAAAACCTTGCCTTAGAGGTCGACTGGAAGAAAAAAAACACATTTAAGAAGCAATTAAATACCAGACACAACATAGCAATAAGAAATTAGGGCTCATAAGCATACAAATAACAAATAAAAACCTCACCTGGCTCAAATCAAGAACTGGCGACGGTGATTAGTCGATGCTTTGACCCATCAACCTTTAGAAGAAGCCACACAAAGCGCAACTACATAAATTAAATGACCACCAAGATCAAAGAAGAAAATCCCTAATCTCTTTAGGGTTTCTTTGATGCAAAATAAAAAGAAAATAAAAACAAAAAAAAAAGAGCGATACATACCCATCGAAAGAAAGGAAGAAGACAAATGTGAGAAGAAGAACAAACATGGAATGAAATCTAGAAGAAATTCATGCGTCATCTGCACAACCAAAAAGATACAATCAAACCCTAAATGTTCATGACACAAATTACACACCATTCTTGCATAGACTTGTGATTTAGGGTTTCACCAAGAACAACAATCTTGAAAATAGAAAGATCTTATGAGTACTTGGAACAGAGAAAGAGATATGAAAGGGAGAAACTGAGAAAGCGTGTGTGGGTGAAGAAGAAAGGACTTGCACGTTGATGTCTCTGTAGAAGTGCCTGATTTGTTCCTGATTTTGTGGTGATATGATCTGGTTTTCTGAATTGATTATACAAAATAAAAAATCCTCAAAGTTTAAAAGAATTACAAAAGTGCCATGAAAAACTATTCATGCACTTGTTAATTGAAGATATATAATGTACTATGTAATTTATATTTATTTAAAAGCTATAGGTTCCACTATATAAGATGGTTGTGATTGTTTACGTTTTCAACATACACTTAAAAATATAGAAAGAATATATAAATATTTATGTATTATATCGATTTCACTATTTTAAATCCGTGTAATACACGGGTTCTGTGACAACTGAGAATTTTTCTTTTCTTTTTCTTTGTGTCTAGCTCATTAACTTTTACCGCGTTACGCAATTTTCGAGGACGAAAATTCTTCAACAAGGGGATACTGTGACAATCCGACTTTTCAGGTCACTTTCTAGCATTAACTGAACGTAAAACCGTATTAAATGTTGTGTGAACATTTATGTGCTTATCTGCGTTGACTTTAGCAATTAGGGTTTTGTGTAGTAATCACTAAACGAGCATGCACTTAAGTTCGACGTTTGATATTCTTGTTCTATGATTTTATGTAAATCATACGTTACGATTTCATGTGAACGTTGCGTCATTTTATGTGATAATTATATCTTATGATTTTAGGTGATAAATATAAATATATATATATATATATATAAAACATAATTTAATCACATTTATGATTTTATGTAATTTAAAGACTCTGATTACAAGTTATTAATCATGGAGTTGCGCATTTTAAATATATATAAGTTATAGAATTAAAACCCATGATTTTATGTGAAATTGAATGGAGAAGTGGAATTATTAGTTATGATTTTATGTACTCATTTAAGTTTATATTTTCTTATAAATGTTATACAATTTATATTTTCGACGTTCCTCGTATATTCGTCGTTGAAAACATTTCTCGTTAACCCCCGTTAGAGCCGTTATCTTTTATAAAACTTCGAGGGCTTATTCTGTCATTTACCAAACATAATTCTAGTTAATCAAAAGCTGGAGGGACTACTCTTGCCACTACCCAAACTTGACTCCTTATTATGTAATATTTGGAGGGACTAGTTTTGCCAAAGCCAAATTCTTGGAATTTACTCACGGATTAACGGCACTTGAATTCGATGATCGGTTTTGAGAACCGATCATCACTCCGTCGGTTACAAGCAATCAAAAGCCGCTCCTATCCATCATATGATAACTCATTCGGTCCCTTTCTCCCTCTCTCGCATCTCTCGTCTCTCTCTCGTTCTCTGTTTTCCGGCGAAACAAAAATCACCGACATCACCACCGAACCTCCATTATCTAGCCACTGTTTACCATCATTCGACACACCTCTGTGATCGTCTGTCCCTGAGGTGCAACCAGAACCGATCATATTTGAGTTTCGTGATTGTGCTTGAAGTTTGCGGTTAAGTTCGGGATTCGTTTCGGGACTTAAAACTCATTGTATTCGATCTCCGACACGAGGTAAATGTCTTCTCTTGTTAATCGCGTCTTTAACTAGGTTTAATTCAAGTTTCATGATTTTCCGGCGACCGGAACTAGGGTTCCGATCACCGGAATTCTTTAATGGAGAAGATGAAGTCGGACGGGTATGGGTTATAAGATCTGGGATCGGGTTGTTACACTAGACGCCAATCTGGCACAGCGGTTTGGGTTCTGGGTTTGTACGCGAGGGGCGCGGGTTCGAGTCCCAGCGCCATCGTTCTTTTTTAGTTGATTTTCTTTAACCTGTTTTCCGGTCGCAACTGATACATAAATACATTTCGACCCGGAATTTGACACCAACAGACCCTTGGCCGAGTGGTCTGTACTCGGTGTCGTAACACTAAGGTCTCGGGTTCGAACCTTAGGGCCCCCATATGTGCTGTTTTTATTGTTTTTGCATTCGTACAAGCTTTTGAACACTGGATTTTGTACCAAAGTCATCCCATGACACACCTAAAGCCCGTAAAAATATATTTGAGATGTTAAAACTCATAAACCATAATTTTAGTTGTAAAACATGTTTAAATTGTCAATTTAAATTAAAAATATAGTTTTTTTAAAACATCCATGTATATATATTTATTGATATAAAACTTTGGGTTTATCTAGAAAGGATAAATAGATATATATATTCATTGTGTAAACTATTTTATATATATATACAAGACGTTGGATTGAAACAAAATAATATTTTGTGTAAACATTAAATGTTTTCATGAAACTATTAAAAAGCGTTGTTTTGATTAGAAACACGAAATACTCGGTTTTGGATTATGTTTCACCATAAATTGTTGTTTCTTTTCAAAATAAATATTTAAATCATTGGATTTAACATATTTGTCTATATGTATATATATATATATATATATATATATATATATATATATATATATATATAACTTGTTGAAACTTTATTATTAACGTCAGTTGAACATTTATTTAAATATATATATAATATATATGTATTTACTTAGAAAATATATATTAAAGATATATATTGGATTTTCTCGTGTTATTTCGATATTCACTCGGATTTGGCACACGTGCCGTCCTCGACTTATTCCGGACTTCACGATCCTTCGTTTTTATCGTTTACGTTATATTTAATCGTTTAGTACACACACTTATACTCGTATGCTCGTTAGGTGATTGATTGCTTGCACAAGACTCGTTCTTGCTACTTGAATTAACTGTTTTATCTGGAATCTTTGCTGAGCAACCTAAGGTGAGTTTCACGGCCCCATTTTACTGTTTTAAATCCTGTTGGGGGAGATTAACATGCATGATTTACACAACTGAGATAATTAGACTTTTATATATCACTTGAAGTACTTGAAGCACACTGATACAACAAAGTCCTTCTTATGGTACCGTTAGTATTAATGACGATAGCGGGAGATATATTGTAGTACTACTGGGTCTGACAAACCCCACCCGGGTCAGTCGCGCTGACTCGATTGGATATCGAACAAGTGTTATATTCGTCCTAAACACAACAAGGCAAACTGCGCAAACTGTAAACAACTGTTAGCTTCGGTGACCATCAACATGCGAAGTTTCATGTATATAGCCTAGCTAGCTATCTGATATATATTAGTGATTATGCTCTTACAACTTGACTGTTATTGAACAATCAATCTTAAACTTAACTTGACTATTGTTGAATAGTCAATCATAAACTCAACTTGATTGTTGTTGAACAATCGACCTTAAACTGAACTTGAACTGTCGAGGAACAGTTGATTTACATTGAACCGGGACTGTTGTTGAGCAGTCGATTTACATTAACTTGAACTGTTTTTGAACTGATAAACCTGTGAACTCACCAACCTTTGTGTTGACACGTTTTAGCATGTTATTCTCAGGTTGCAGATGTTCGAGTATCACGAGTACGCATGCATGAGACTTCGAAACCCTTTTATTATCTTTGAACAAGCCACGTCACCTTGGGTGGCGGTGTTTTTACAATAAATACTTTCAGCATATTACGCTTCCGCATTTGTAAAACTCTGTATTTATATTTTAATAAAATATACAACCTTTTTATTAATTATTGGTCGTTTGGTGTAGCTAATGGACATCGATCCTGGTTTGTCACGCTCCCTGCGGCGTGTTATCGCGCGTGGGATTTTTTGGGGTGTGACAGGTTCTATCCTATTTATATAATAAACAAAAACGTATCTTTACTTCATATATTTATAATTTTACTTTTTTTTAACCGTAAATATTATTAAGATTGACTAGTAAGAATTTAAAACTCCATAAAAACAAAATGCATACAGAAAGAGAAACCACCAAATTTTAAAAACCGGATTGAATCGGCCAGTTCCGGTAATCATTGGGTGCCCCGGTTCGGTCGAGGGAAGTTTTTAGTAGTTCCGGGCGAAAAAATAAACCGGTGGGTTTTCCGGTTGAACCGGAACCGGATGAATGCTTTTATAAATTAAGTTAAAAAAAACATTTTTAAAACAATGAAAAAAGGTAGGGCCGTAGGATTTTTCCCTATTTTCTTATTCGAAGTTAACTGATCGAGCGAAACAAATAGTCACTTCTTCACTTGCCGCCAGAGATTAAAACACGAACCAACCATCGAATATAACTGATCATCTGATCTTTTTGTTAATTGAAGTGAAACATAATCGAGGTTATCACTGATTGATCATGTATGTTATGGTTTCTTTACATGGTATTCTTTACAATTTTACGTGTATTCTCGTTACTAAGATATATATATTCATTGCGAATCTGCATTGACACACCATTAGACCTTATCGCATTAGAATTTGAATTAGATTAATGATTTGAACTTGATGCATTTTGTAGTTTTTTTCTTCTTTCTTTGTAAAATATAACTTGATTAAAACATATATTAATGTTATTTAGACAATTGTAACTTGTTTTAGACTTTATTGAAATTTCTTTTTAACATTTGTCATGGTTTAAAGCTTATAAAATGTATATTGTAAATTTATAGGTTTGAGTCGTTAATCCAATTAAACCATCCAGATCAACCCCGGTCAACCGGTTAAACCGTTTTTTACACAAAACCGATCTGATTCTAAAACATTAGAAGCCACCAAAACAATCAAGACTACCCAATTTCGAAATTAAGCGGTCGCTAGCTCCAACTCAAAACTGACTTGATATATGTATTCTTCTAATAAATAAAAATAATTTTAAATAATAGCATCTATTTCCTATTAAATAATAGCATTAATTCCTCAATTATATTAAATAATAATTTATCTATCCTCTTTTAAATTAAACACACACACATATATATATATATATATATATATATATATATATATATGTGTGTGTGTGTGTGTGTCTCTGTGCTTGTTTAGGTTCCGGTAAAAATTATTTTCGTGAGAAGTGTAAGAACTCTATTGTGTTTGGATATTACCACATGGGTTTATCCTTCTAAAATAGAAAACATCATTCATTAGATTCCAAATAGCAATTATTATGAAATTTTTAAAAGGCATTGTGTTTGGATTTATTACATTGTGTTTACATTGTTTTATCATTTAATTCTAATTTTGATAAACATATGGTACTGTTACATATGTAACCTCGGTTATAAAATATTTTTTTAAAAAAATTTGACTAGGCGTTTTTTTTATTTTTTTGCATAAAGGGGTTTTTTTTAACTTAGAGAATCACCATAAAAAAAATCGGAACAAAAATCGAATTTTTTAGCTTGGTTTTCACGGTTTTCCAAACTCGGAGAGGTTTTCATTTTATCCTTCCTCTCTCTCTCTCTCTCACAAACCCATCCAAGGGTTTCACAAGCCTCCACATCATCAATTTTGATCATTTTTGTCTTGTAGTAATCAGGGACATGATAGTAATTTAACCACCCTTTAATTTATTTATTTATTTTCTTGTCAGAAGATTAAATATATATCTCGACCCACATTTCCCCCAATTCAAAATTTTCAAATCTTTTCAAAACCTTCCACTATATACAATGAAATCTCTACACTTTCACCCATCTACCCATCTGAAGGTTTCACCATCGCTCCTCCATACCACCACCGTCGCATCAAGCCAGAGTTGTGGTCATCTCCGGAATCGACCGATTAGAGGTTGGTTCATCCCATCCTTTCCGTCGTCCAACGGGTAGCAGTCACGTGGCGGCTAGGGTTCCGACAGATGGTGACGGCGCCGCTGTCTTCCTCCTCCCTCGCCGACACCACCGCACCACATCTCGTCTTCTTCCTCCAAAGTCTAGATGTAGTCCCGAACTGGATGCGAGAGACGGAGTAGATCTAGTCAGACCACAACCATGTTTTCTCCTTCTTTTCAGTCGCGAAGTTTTTTGAACCCATCGATGATTTCCGGATCTGACGCATATCTTTGTAGCCGACGGTGAATGAGGTTCTAATCGCTCGTCTTTGTAAATCGGTGGTCTCGTGTCTACAAATCCGGTGATTTTTCAAATCGCCGGAGTTTAACATGGCGCCGATTGAGGTTCAAATCACTCGTCTCTGCAAAGGTCATGGGTGGTCTCGTCCCTAAAATTCCGATGCGTTTTCATTCTTTTTGTTCTTTTGCGTGTCAACATAGTAGCTTCGGTGAACTTAATTGCTATCATTATTTGATATCATTATATATTGGAGGTTTGTTATTCTTCTTTTGACTATTATTGTACATTCATTTTTTCCAATGTAATTTTACAGATCGAATGTTTAAATATTCAAATATCTACGTAAGTCTAATTTTGCCTATTATTAAATATTTACGTTTTATATTTAATTTTGCCTCTTTCTTGTTCTTTTTGTGAGGATTCAAGAAATTGGTTTTGGTTCATAATTTTTTTGTTCATCTTAACTTTTTTAACGAATAAGATATATTAATAAACTCGTAATAGTGAATAGCAAAATTAATATCTCTTTATTTAATAAACTCTTAATAGTTACGGAAAATGGAGATTGAGTCATGTTTTTTTTACTAGGCATGTTTTTTTAACTGCTGATGCTAGGTTTTTTTATTCTTAAATAAAAAGATAGGCTATAAAACCAATAGAATTATTTTGAAAAAGTTGTATATTTTACATATGTATATAAACCTGTTCGAGTTTCATTGACATCCCTTCATTTTTTGTTGTTGTTAATAATTAGTTTACACATGGTTCGAGTATAAACTATACTAATCCCATCCAAACACGATCGAGTCAATGAGCTGAGCTGCTATTTTACATATGTATATAAACTGGTTCGAGTTTCATTGACATCCCTTCATTGACATCCCTTCATTTTCCTTTTGTATCCACATGGAAACAAATAATTTGTTTTTTTTTCTAATCATATATTTGTGATATTTTTGTGAAGAAACAAATAATTTGTTTTTTTAATCATTCTGGACAATTTATTTGTTTTGAAGTAATTTGGATGAAGCCAAATATTACACTCGAAAGTTAGTTATAAGTGATATTTCATATGTAATAACTAATGTTTACATATGTAAAAACTATTTTTACATATGTAATATATATGTAATATCTTATTTTACATATGTAACATATATATGACACGAGGCTTTGTAATAATCGATGTTACATATTTTTACATATGTAATTTTACCACTTATAATCTCACGAGTCTTTATTTTTTTATCTTCTTTTAAATTATAGTTCGAATATATGATTAAATATGTAATATATATGTGTAATGATCTATAGGTGTTTTAATGAATTATAGTTCAAGTATATGATTACAAATGTAATATATACGTGTTTTAATGATCTATAGGTGTTTTAATGATATTATATATGTAATAATTGTTGTTTACATATGTAAAAACTAATTTTACATATGTAAAAACTAATTACATATGTAAATTTACTTACGTGACATGTTATATCTCGTTATATATTTAAATTTACATATGTAACATGCTGTGGCATTGGACTTTGTAGGTCAAAAACTGGTGCATAATCTTTTACATATGTAAAATGTTATTTTTACATATGTAATAACTGATGTTACATATTTTTAAATATGTATTAACTGATGTTACATATTTTTACATATGTAAATTTACCACTTACAATCTCATGAATCTCACGGGACTCATATATTTTGGGAAACGAGGGTGTTACATATAAAGATGTATAAAAAATATATTTTGATGATGTTATAAAAAATGGCATTGGGCTTTTTAGGAAAAATGGACTCTATGTGTTTTCATGATCTGTAGGTATTTTTACATATGTATATGACCGGTTCGAGTTTCATTTACATATGCATATTTACTTACATATGTAATATATATGTAATATCTTATTTTACATATGTAAAACCTAATTACATATGTAAATTTACTTACGTGACATGTTATGTCTCGTTATATATTTTAATTTACATATATAAACTGATGAACTTGTTTTCTTTGTAAGTTATGAGATTTTCTATCAAAGATGAAAATGATTATCAAGAACTCAAGCATAATTAGTTTTTATATTTTTTATTAGCTTGTTATAATTTTTTTATCATTTTATATAACACATGTTGTTATGTTTAATGTTGATTGTGACGGTTACTTATAAATTAATAAAATATATTTGTTATTTTTTATTTCATTTGTCAAGATAATTTACATATGTAAAATGCTGAAATAAGAATGTTTAATAGTAGTTACAAATCTTTTATATATGTAAAATTCGTGTCTGAAAATTAAAAAAGTAGGAGATAGAAATTTAAAAAGTAGCAGAGATAGTAATGATTGGTGCATTGTAAATTGAAAAAGTAGGAGAGAGAAAGGTAGGTAAGATTACTATCTTACCCTTTTCTACCTTTTTGGCTATTAAATAAATGGAAAAGAAAATGCAAAAAGTAAGATTTAATCTCATCTATTGATGAATGAGATCAATGGCCCATAAAGGGTTTTCAAGGCTAAAGTGGGTTTCCAAATTATCCATGCATATATATAGGGGAGGGATATAATGAAAACCTCTCCGAGTTTGAAAAACCGTGAAAACCAAGCTAAAAAATTCAATTTTTGTTCTGAATTTTTTTATGGTGATTCTCTAAGTTAAAAAGACCCCCTTTATGCAAAAAAAATAAAAAAAAAACGCCTAGTCAAATTTTTTTAAAAAAATATTTTATAACCGAGGTTACATATGTAACAGGGTACTGTTACATATGTAACCTCGGTTATAAAATATTTTTTAAAAAAAAATTGACTAGGCATTTTTTTTTAAATTTTTTTGCATAAAGGGGCTTTTTTTAACTTAGAGAATCACCATAAAAAAATCGAAACAAAAATCGAAATTTTTAGCTTGGTTTTCACGGTTTTCCAAACTCGGAGAGGTTTTCATTTTATCCTTCCTCTCTCTCTCTCTCTCTATATATATATATATATATATATACACACACATATGTGTGTGTGTGTAAACGTATTAGATTGGTGAAACAAAAATTATACAAACCTTTAGATGAATGAAATACACGTATGAATATGTTTAGATTTCAAGAAAAAACTTACACATACATTTAATGAACATTTATACATGTGTAAGTGTTTTATTTACACATGTGTTAACATTTAATTTACAAATGTGTAAATGTGAACTTTTTTTAAACATGTCTGAGTGTATGCTTTAAACACATTCCGGGGTGTATTACAATTATTTAAATGTTTGTGTAATTTTTGTTTTATCAATCTAACATGTTTATATATAGTTCTTGCGGTTTGTATGGAAGATTACCCCTGGAGTTGATTTTTGCTTAAGTAACTTGTTCCCGCAGAAGTTAATCCAAAAGCATTGTTCCGAGAGAATTTATTTGTCCCGGAAGAATTGAAGATGTTCCAGAAGAACTCATTGTCTCATAAATGCTAGCTGACCCGGAAGAACAAGTTGTCTCGGACATGTGCAAGTTCCGATTGAACTTGAGTTCTCTTGGAAGGAGAGTTCAACCGGAGTTGACTATTCACTTGTACTCATCTCGGACCTGACAAAAACACTTTACAGCATGAAGTACAAAGAAGCATGTTTTCGCCGATGTTGAAGCCACCCAACTGTCATGCTGACGATTTTATCCAATATTCAATGTAGTATTGTCCGGATATTATGATTAATATACTAAATGGTAAAGACGATCTGAGGAAAATGAAGGGCTTTCCTTGATTCCACTTACCAGTATATATTTGTATTACTTGTTTAGTTGAACACACACAGAAATATTGTAACTCTTAGTTCAAGTTAATACAATCATAGTGCCGAGTTTATTCATACTTTTGTTCTAACTTTCTGCATATTGTCTCGAATAATTACATTTACATTCTTCATTTTCGTAAGTATAACAGAGTGAAGTCTAACTTGTTTCCGCCTGGTTAGATTTGTGAGTAAACCTTGTTTCAGGTTAAGTGAGTTAACCAATATCCTACAAGTGGTATCAGAGCTTTGGCTCTTGATCGATTTTGAAGATTTTCTTTTCTTCAAGCCGCTTTTATTCACTTACTGTCATTTGCTCACTTGATTTTCTTTGTTCAAACTTTTCAAAAATGAGTGAACCTAAAAGTAACAATGTCAGTGCCATCAAACCACCTATGTTCATGGCAGATGATTTTGGTAAATGGAAAATTAGGATTGAGGTTTTGTTTGGTATTCAAATTATAGAATTTGGAAATATCTTACTGTTGGTCCTACTATTCCCACAACACCATGAGCTAAAAACTCAGAAGTTCAAATTCCTAAAGATTTTATTAACTATACAAAGTTAGATCACAAAATTTATGAGCCTGATGTTAAAGCATACTGGATGCTACAGACGGCTCTACCCAACTCCATTGTGGTTGGTTTTAAAGTTCACAATGTATGAAGGTACAAGAACAAGGGGGATGTGAACCAATTCTGACATATGTATAGAAGAATAGGGGATGTTAAAATAAATAAACTTAAGAAAAAATTATACTTTTTGTCCTTTATCTTTGCTCATTTTTCAATTTTTGTCCTTTATCTTTTTTTGTTACACTCTTTGTCCTTTAATTTTTTTTTTCGTTCACCTTTTGTCCTTTTTAACAGAATCTGTTAAAATCCACTATTAAGTTAAGGGTACTTTTGTCTTTTTATCTTTTAGGGTATTTTTTGTACATAAATAAAGATGGAGGGTATTTTCCTTATTTTTCCCCAAACACACACACAAAGTACCTGGAGAGCTCTCTCAAAACATTCATCGGCAACCCATTCCGGCAACCCTCGCAGCAAAGTTTCGACTCAAACACACCTGAAATCTTACCATTTCAATCCCCCTCTTCACACAATACACACTCGCCGTTTCAACACCGAATTAAAACGCCCCGATTGATTCCGTTGCACCCTTCCTGTCCACTCCTCCGCCACAAGTCCTCCGCAAAAGGTGAAGTGTCAACGTTATTTCCTGGTTATATTAGATCAATCGCAGTAGATGGTAATGAGATAAAAAGTTTGTTACATTAAAAGTTTGGTGTAATAAAGTTGCTTAAAGCTAAGGACGGTTAGGGTATCTTGCATCGCACATGGCTTTTTAATGTGAACTGTGATTTGTCTACCAAGAAAAAGCAACTCTCATGCTTCAATAAGTTGTTGACTCTTACTTAATTTGCTGATTAATACGCTTCAGCATCCACAACAAACCGACGGCCACTGTCTCCGACATCATCGATTTCCGGATGTGCGGTGATGGGAAGCCTCTCGTAATGTCCGAGGGTAATACCTTCAAGCACATCGAGGCGTTGAAGGCCAGAGTCGGAAACAGAGTAAAGCTCGCCGCGGACACGGTGGGGAGCTGCGCCGGGAAGGTTCAAAAGGAACGGGACGTCGTAAGGACCGCAGACGAGTTGGAGGCGGAGGTCGGTGATGTAATTGCCGAGGAAAACGGCATCGTTTGCGAGATTAAATCTTGAATTAACGTGTGGTTAGAGAATCTGTGTTTGAGAGTGCCGTTGCCGTAAGAGAATATTAGGGTTTGTTTGGATGCATTGACGTTGTTGCCGGAGATCGTCATCAGTTTCCGATAAGTAATACATTAACATCTGTTTGATACGATTTCCGATCTGACGGTGGTTGTGGTTAGGAGTTTGGATGAAGACAAAGGTGGCGGTCGCCGGAGTTGCAGGTCGCCGGAACAATCCGAAGTGAAGGTAACCGGAGAAAGAAATGGGGGTGGGGTGGCTATTTAATTAAAAAAAAGACATTTACAGAACACCCCCTCCTCTTTATTTAACTACAAAAAATGCCCTAAAAAGTAAAAAGACAAAAGTACCCTTGACTTAACGGTGGATTTTAACGGATTCTGTTAAAAAGGACAAAAGGTGAACGAAAAAAACAAGTTAAAGGACAGAGAGTGTAACAAAAATAGATAAAGGACAAAAATTGAAAAATGAGCAAAGATAAAGGACAAAAAATGTAATTTTTTCTAAACTTAATGTTGTTACTCAAAGGTAAACAGTAAACTTACAACTAAAAATATATCTTTCACCTATTTTTATTTTTACATAGTAATATAACAAAAACCAATATATATCATCATTCTACTACTCAGCATTTGATTTAGTATACGTAAGCTCTATATGTTATAGATGTACACGACATTGGTTTTTAATCATACATATGATATGGTACCCAAATATGCATTTAAATATATTTGTGTCTCACGTATACAAACTTACTTTACTCGTCTTTCTAATTAGATTGGCACATGCTATGGTGATGATGCTTGGAGAATCACATATGACGATCTTCTGCATAAGCTTTCTATTATTTTTTGTGTGTCATGTATGTAAGTTCTTCTCTAACCATTTTACATGACAATTCTTTTATATAAATGTCCTGATCATAATATCTTTTTTGAATATATAGGTGAAAAGTATGAATATAATAAACTTAATGCTTTTGAGGTATCACCGCCAAAAAATTGCAAACTACGTTGTGATAAGTCAACCAAAACCAACGATTATTGTTGTTGTGGTTTTGCCAAGGAGAACGATTGCCAGTATCTTAAAGAAGCGTGTGACATCGCTTGTAATACTCGTAAGAAAGATTATTGTTGTTCTTAATAAACATAGGGATATTCTTATAGAGTTCGTTTATAATTTGTAATAGTCATAAGAAAGATTGTGGTTATTGATAAACATAGGGATATTATTAAAGATTAATTATATAATGAACAAAATTGTATCTTTAATTCACATATTTACATTTTTTACTTTTTTGAACCGTAAATATTATTAACCTGAGCTATATATTAAGAATTTAAAACTTCATAAAAACGAAATGTTATATGAAAAGAAAAACCACTAAGAAACAATAAGGAGAAAACAAACACCACCAAAAAAAATCAAGCCTGCCCAAACTAGAAATTAAACTGGCCACTAGCCCCAACTCGAAACTAACTCGATATATATATCTTCTTCTAATAAATAAAAGTAATTTTAGATACTTGTCACTATTTGGTGTATTCTCATTTTTATTTTCCACATTTTTTCTTATTAAATAACAAGATTAAATTCTCCATCATATTAAATATAAATTTATCTCTTCTCTTTTCTATTAAAAATACATTTTGTCTAAAAACAATAAGAAAATCTAATCCATTAATTTTATTATATGTTAATTTTAAAAAACAATGATTAAAACTCAAATGTAATAAAATAACAGTAAAATAAGAGGTGTGAGGGTATTTTTGAGAGAACAACTTTTGTTGATTTTTTTAAGCTTCCCCACTTTTTAAATTTCATAACTTTTTATACGACATAAATTTTTTTATAAAATTACACCACAAAATCGAACATTTTGTTCTTTTTAATTTGAGTATAGTGTTGATGTATAAAAATTTATTTTGTCTTTTAAAAAAATGTATTAAACTATGAAAATTGTACTGATTCCAAAAAAGTATACTAGATTCTTAAAAATTATACCGTTTTGCGTTAAACTAATATGGTTTGTATTGTTTACATTATACGTGTTGTTTTGTGTTAAAGCAATTATTTCTATTTGTTTTGTATTAATACAACAAATTATGTGCTTTTTTAAAGTGAAAAACGTACAGTACAAAAAATTATGTTTTGTTCAACTATTCATCAATGTCTGTATTAGTGTGTGGTGTTCTCTAGTACTACATCATAATACATATGAGGATGACAAAGTTGTCGATTACTTAAATAATTAATAGTTTTAAGGGGCAAAACATTACGTCAAAAAGTGGCTTTGGCCACGGTTTTTTTAACGCATAGCCACTGTTTTGTAAAAAACGTGGCCAAAGGTAAGAAATACTAGTTTTAGCCACACGTATTTTGTACCCGTGGCCAAATATATAGCCTTTGGACCCTTTTAGCCACGTATTTTTTCTGTTTATGTGACAACAACAATCATGTGCAGTGGCTTTAGTCACTGTTTTACAAAAACATGTGGCCCTTATTTGTCACGCTTAATAAAGAGTGGCGAAATGCACCAAACGGCCACAGAATTTTTATGATTTTTAATTCAGTGACCAAAAAGGAATGTATGACCACGTTTAAATAATGTTGTGTGACGGAAGAGTAGATTTTATTACTTAGTAAATTAAAAAAAAACAAAACTATTAATTATATTATGCGTGGCTATATGTGAGCAATGGCCACGCTTTTTACTTAGTTATGTGGCTAAAAACTAGTACATATGGTCATTGTTATTAGGTTGTGTGACTAAATAGTATGTTGTGAGTGACAAAAATCTATTACATATGGCCACATATATTAACCGTGACTAAATAGTAGCCAACTTTTAATTAGTTAATTATCTGTGGCGGATATACATCATTACTAGAGGTCAAATCTTTATCTACCACCTCGAGTTTCGGATATAAATCATATCATTAATTAATTAATTGTCGATCATCACCATATACGCCGTTAGCTCTCTCAGCTCTCTGTTTTTTGGTTTATCATGCCACTCTCTGAAAATGGGGCATTTGCGTCCTCTGAATGTGGAAGATAGCCTCGAATACGGTGAGTAATCATCTAAATGACTGAAATTCAAATGCTTTAATGTGGAATTCGCGTCTCTGATTTGGTTATTTTTCTTGACAGGGGAAGAAGATTTTAGTCTGCTTACTTTGGTGATCTATCACCTAGGGTATTTTGCGAGCCTCAATGGTCGGATACAATACATCGATGGGAGGGTTCGCTACTTCGACGAGGTGGACATTAACTCCTTCTCGTTCGATGACCTAGGTCAAATGGTGTCTGACCTAGGTTATGACTTGAACGATTTCGAACCCTACCTGAGGATCCCAGGGTTGTCTCTGGATTTTGGACTGGTTCCATTCACTGATGATCCGAGGGATGTTAGGGCCTTGGCCCTGCACGTCATGGACGAGGAGGTCATATCCATTTACCTCGATGGAGATGTGAAGGTGTCTTTCTCCTCCCCCTCTGAAGGTAGCTACCCATGGAGAACAAGCCGATATGACGATTCAGACAATTTCTCTAGTAGGAGCATGTTTTAAGTTTATGTTGTTTTTTTATTATATATATTTGTAATTAATTTACTGATATCACATCTTTTGGATTATATATGTAATTAATTGTTTATGTGTTATGCATCCGATGTGTCTTTTGACTCTTCTTCCTGAAGAATTCTAGTTCATCCGGTTGTCTTCTACATATATTAGGTTGTGTGACTAAATATTAGTGTATAAGGAATTGCATTCAACCACAATGATTTTAATTCACTAGATAATGGGTTTAAATACATGGGAATATCCTATAGATTACAAACAGAAATAACAACTTTGGTTATTTATAATATATATAGTTCATCCTGAAGAACTCTAGTTTATCCGGTTCATCCTGAAGAACTCTAGTTCATCCTGTTCTATTACTGAATAATTAGTCTTGATCCTGAAGAACTCTAGTTCATCCGGTTCTATTCTTCTTCTTCTCTAATGAATAACTAAAATTGATCCTGTTTATTATAAATCATCTCAGTCCGCCAAGGTAGTGAAACAGTTGTCTAAAAATGTCATCCGGTTCTATTCATCTGCTCTCATTCCATATGAACTCTTCTTTTTAAGGAATTCTAGTTCATATGGTTTTGTTCTTGTTAGTTCATACGGTTTTGTTCTTGTTCCAATTTACTGAAGAATTAAAATCTATCCAGTTTATAAATCCTGTCATCCACTATTAGACAATCAAAAAATTATAAATTGTAGCAAACAAGGCTTGAACCTGGGTCAGTCAAAAGAAAGGAACAAACTACAAGATTAAGAAGAACCATTGAGACAAAAGTGTTAATTGGTTATATTTTAGCCAGAACTTATTTAATTACTCCCATCACATAAGAAATAATTTATAAACAAAATTTGCGTTGCTAAAGGTAATAAATAGACACGATAAAAACAGGATTTGCGTGGTAAAGGTAACAAAATATACACGGTTATCTTGGCCTGACCTTTCCACTTCTTCCCACCATAGCTGGTAGCGTGCCCTGTCTGCCTTTAAATTTCCACTTTTTCGCCACCAAAATCTTCTGTACGAACGTATTTCCTGATCATTAAGAAAAAAACTTCGATCGATCAATGGCTGCCTTTGGTAAACAATGGAGGATTAGGGGTGTTAATGAACCAGCACCCTACTACGGCAAGACTCCCCGTAAGTGTATTTTCACTCAACAATGGCAGTACGTTTTTTTTTAGGGTTTTATGTTTTTTAGTTACTTACTCTCTACTCTGAATTTGGGTTTTTTACAGGTGGTCGGAGGTTCACCCTCAAGGTCCATCACTGTGGCGATTTCCACCGGAATGCCGCCGGCCAGGGTGTGTGGAAGGGAAAGGTAGATTATGTCGACTATGTCGACATTCGCACATTTGATTGTCATGATCTGGATCAAATGGTGCAATACCTAAGCCACACATCGATTGGCTATTTCCTCATTTACTGGAGGATCCCACCTCTGTCCATCAAATACGGGCTTGAGTACGCTGATTTTATCACTGCCAAAGTTGTAGGGGATATGAAACTTCATCTCCAGGGACCAGAGGGGGAGAGAGAGCTAGATGTGTATTTAATCCGGAACATGGATTCCACCTACACCTCCGAGTTGGGACCGAGATCGCTGCCTGGTCAAAAGCTATTTCCTGATGACAGCAGTAGCAGCAACAGTAGCAGCTTCTTTGATGATGAAGACTATATGTCGGATGCTAGGTCTTAGCTAGTTAGATAGATTTTTGTATAGGATCTGATGAAAATCTTTGTATAAAGATCAATATATATATATATATATATATATATATTAAAGTTATTGTTAGCTCTTCCTCATGTTTTGTTTTGGTTAACACCATTAATTATATACATAGATTTTATCTCAATCATTAAAGTTGATTTTTTTCTAAATTTGATTGTTGCAAGTAGATTTTATTGTGCACTGATGTGATTTTTATTTTATAAATCATCTCATCCCACCATATCAAAATGCCAACATATACTAACATAACATATGAATATATACTTCATGTAAGATCACAGTTATGAGTGAAATGGAGGTCTGCTATGATTCATTGAAAATGTGTATGTTATTATAATAGAAGAAAACTGGTTAACCATCCTAAAGAACTTTAGAACTCTAGTTTATCCGGTTCATCCTGAAGAAATGTAGTTCATCTTCTCTCAATCCTCATGAACTCTTCTTCCTGAGGAATTGTAGTTCATCCGGTTTTGTTCTTCTTCCAATTTAGAAGTAAAATTTATCCTGTTTATAGGCCATCTCATCCCACCATATATCAAAATGCCAACATATACTAACATAACATATGAATATATACTTCATGTAAGATCATAGTTATGAGTAAAATGGAGTCTGCTATGATTCATTGAAAATGTGTATGTTATTATAATAGAAGAAAACTGGTTAACCATCCTGAAGAACTTTAGAACTCTAGTTTATCCGATTCATCCTGAAGAAATCTAGTTCATCTTCTCTCAATCCTCATGAACTCTTCTTCCTGAGGAATTGTAGTTCATCCGGTTTTGTTCTTCTTCCAATTTAGAAGTAAAATTTATCCTGTTTATAGGTCATCTCATCCCACCATATATCAAAATGCCAACATCTACTAAATAACATAACATATGAATATATACTTCATGTAAGATCACAGTTATGAGTGAAATGGAGGTCCGCTATGATTCATTGAAAATGTGTATGTTATTATAGATGAAAAGTGTATGAATAAAACTGTAACAACTATCATGTTAACATACAAACTGGAACAACTTATGCAATTGTACACAAATACAGGGATCAACTCTTCTTCCAGCCAAGTTCATCCGGTTCCCATCTTGTTCTCCTCTTCAATAGCTTGTAACCAGAATTTGGCCTTGTGAAATAGGAGACTTTCATGAAAGGTCCTTGTCATTATTCTGCTCTCAGTATCACCAATCCTGACAATATCTCGTATCTCAGCTTCAGAAGCCCATTTAGAGCATCTTCTATGCTTTTAATTGTCTCAGCATGTTCACTGGTGAAAATGTGATACATGCCTGTTTCTTTCTTATACTCCCAGTTAGTCACCTATTTTCTCTTAACCACATGAAGCCTGTTAGTTATCATTATTAAATTGATTCGGTCTTTGTCAGCCTGGCTCCATTCTGGATCTGGAACTGTACTATGCGTTGTTAATGACTCATCAGCTCTATAGACTACCAACTTTCCATCCTTATCAACTTCAACCATCGAAACAGGATTGTCAATGCTGCGTTGTGTGGCTTCATCTACTTCCCCGTATAAGTCATCCAAATACATCTTTATCCTCAGCATTAAGGAGTCCTCTTGTGAACACGTACCCTTCATATCACCACGTACTTGTCAAACATCACCCAACTCATGGTCAGTGAGGTTGTACATAGCTTCTTCAGCTGTAAACTTTATTACCTCATCTGAACTGGTTGTGAACAGGTATACTTTGGCTTGATCATCATACCTACAGGAGATGATTCTTCTCCTTTCAGCATGGACATCTCTGTATTCATCCTCCTCATTGATCACTTTTCCTTTTCCCTTCTTAGCCACTGACTTCATTCTCTTGGTGGGGGGTTTTTCTGGTGCCTTGGGTGGAGATGAGGGTTTTAGGGGTTTGTGGAGGTGAGGATATGGAGATGGAAGAGTATGACCACTTCTAGGTTGTGGTATAAAGGGTGTGAAGTTGTCTGTTCTAAACTTTGGTGGAAGAGGCTTTAATGTTACATGTTTAGGATTTTTTTTCTAGTCTACTAGTTCTAGCAGGGTTTCTTCTGGGTTGCTGTGAGGCTAGAGTTCTGTTCTAGATCAGAAAATGCACCTGGTAATGAGGGAGCAGTGTGTTGTGAGGCTGTGGTGGAGGGTTGAGATGATGAGAGATGAAGATCAGAGACAGTGTCAAACATTTCCTTGATAATGTTGATCCTTGGCTTCTTTTGCTGAGTAGTTTGCACAGGAGCTTTACTCTTCTTTTCTTTGAGGTAGCTGAGACCTTCAGGATGTAAGGAATAAAACAGAGCATGCATACATGGTGGCCTTTTCACACCAGTAATTCTTTCCTTTTCAATTTGGCTCTTCCTGATAGCATCATAGTCGTTTCTCAGCCTTGGCAATTTGCAAGAGTTGATTTTTTTTTGGGTCCTCCATCATGATTTCCTTGAAGTACCATCAGCAAGTCATCCTCCTCAGATAGAGTTTGATATCTAGTACCTTGCTTCTCTTGTTGATCTTGTTCAAAAGAGCTATTAACAAATCTCTTTACATTCATCTCCTTGGCTTGATCAGCTCTGATGACTAGGATCATGTACATCCACTTGATCAAGTCATCACCCTTCATTTCATCAACCCATGCATCAGTGAAACACTCATTGCCTCTGAGCATCACACTGAACTGAGCTAGGAAAACCCTGTTATCTTCATTCTTTTTCATATGAATTTTCCTATACTCATTTCCCAAGACCCTTCTGTACTTGTCAACTTTGTCTGAAAGACCTTTCTCTTCATCTTTGGCAATTCTTTGTTCTATGTACAGATCAGATCTTCTCCTTGATGCATTGATAAAGAACATCAGGTCTGCATTGTTGATGACATACTCATAAATACCTCCTTCTATGAGTAGTCCTTTCTGTTCTTCAAACTCTGCACTTTCCTTCTGTTCTTGAAATTTCTTTTGTATCTCAGCATTCTCCTTTTCCAATTGATCAATCAGAGCCTTTGTTGCAGGATCCATGTCTTCTTTCTGGCCTCCTGTGCTCTGATCATCATTCTCCATGTCAGTGAAACCAGAGATGGTTCTCTCACTGAAGAGAATCATCATCGGCAAGCTTTGGAGATTCATGAAGTGAAGTTGCAGCATTGGGACTGACTTCCGAGATAACTTGCTCAGGAATAGTCTTAGTGCCAACTTCCGGAGTAACTGCCTTGGGACTATCTTCCGGAGCAACTTGTTCTGAAATAGTCTTAGGCAATTGCTCGGGAGCAACTTCCGAAGTAATGATGGGCAGAGATGGAGCACTCCTTAACCAAGTGCAGTTAAGAGTATTCCTAATCATCATTTTTTCTCATGAAAGATAGAGCTTCAGGAGCTATATCCACATTTGTGGTTTGCATATCACTCATCACGCTTGTGATAATCTGATTATCAGCAGTCACTTGCACCTGATGAAGTTGTTCAACCGGATCAACTAGTTTAACCGGATCAACATGGCCTTCTTCCTCCGGATGAAGTCGTTCAACCGGATCAACTTGTTCAACCAGATCAACATGGCCTTCTTCCTCCGGATGAAGTTGTTCAACCGGATCAACTTGTTTAACCGGATCAACTTGTTCAACTTCATCAACATCTGAGGAAGACACCCTGTGCAAGATCCTATTTTGAATTAAATCTAGTTTGACATGTGAATTTCATTTCAACGTATGGTTGACAACCTTACCTATCAGTGGCTTTCACAGATTGTCCTGCCTTCAACCATTCAATTTCTTCTCCTTGAGCTCTCACAATTGCACGGAGAGCTGCCAATTCATTTTCAAGTTTTGTACATCGAACCGTCAATTTAATATGTGCATGCTGCTCTCAACTGGTGTGTTGCCAGTATCATTTGAGCAAAGAAGAGCAAACAAGCCGGCCTTGTTCATGCTCAGCACCCATGGTTTCTTGGCACCTGGGATTCTTGTTGTCAATCAAAGGTTCCTGAATAGGTTCCCTGACAGAAATAGTTACCGTGGATTGGGTCTTAATGATGTTGGCACTGTCCTCAGGGTGCAGTGGGACTTCATGAGTAGTGTCAGCCCTTTCCACCTGACTTGCTTCATCACTACTGCAAGTCACCTTATAACCAGAATGTCGGTTGGGTGATTGAACCAAGTCCAGCAGTATATTTCTTGCAATAAGGGTTGGGGAATCTACTTCATGTGGCCTAGGTGATATACCACCCTCATTCTGAGGTAGTCCTGTGGAGGGTCTAGGTAAAGGAGACCTAGTCCTCTTCCTTTTGGTGGGAATTTGTATATCAGTGCAAGAGGATGGTCGGTCTGGTGTGGGCTCAACACTTGTTGGTGTAACAATGTTGTCACCAAGAGCAGTTTGCCCAGGAGCAGTCCTGGCCTTAGGCATAGGGTGTGATGTGTCTTTACCAAGAAAAACGATTTTGTTCACTTGCATGTTAGAAAATGTTTTACTTGTAAAAGATTTTAGTTCAAGATGTTGATCAGAGATTTGCAGATTTGGAAATTCACAATTGAGAATGTGTTGGATGAATCTGGGGTACATGTAAAAGATCCTTTTAGGTTTTAGATTTTCCAGCATTCCATCAAATATCATTTTTGAAAAGTTAAAGTTGAGCCCATTTACCAATCCATGAAAGCGGATGATTGAGGTGCAGCAAGTTCATCCCACACAGTTTTCTTGTGAGATAGGCAGTGGAGAATGGTATGAGCAAGATATCGCCAAACATAGGGTAGTTGTCCCTTTTTGACGGTCGCACAAGTTAAGTCACCCCCATACCCAATTGCTTCGTACGTCTTCAAGTACAATTCAGACTTGTAATCAGGATCACCTCCTGCATCATTGAATTTCAGATGCTTCCAGATCATTTCTTCAGTCAAACTAATCTTATTCCCATTGACTCTAGAGTCAATTTTACTAACCCCGTTGTTATCAACAGATTTTATGGCTGAGTCCCAAAATTCAGCAATTCTCTGCTTGCATATTACAGGATTCACAGTTAAAGCAAAATGAGTGTTGGATTTCTCAAGGAAATCGTTCATTTCATCAAATAGCTTTGACTTATCAGACTTCTCGAAGTACGTTATAACATTGTGTTCGGCGAAGAACAGTTGAGTAGCCTTTGATGCAGCCTTTCGATTCAATTTGGGTGCCATTTGTGAGAAATTAGAGAGTAAGGTTTAGGTTTAAATCGCCAATTAGAAACCTGGAGAGAAAATAGAGGGTAACTGTTTTTCGAAAATGCAGTTTTATACTAACGGCAGTTCTTCTGGATCACAATGAACCCTAAGAATTGAAACAGGGGAAGTTATTGGAGTTTGCCCATTTAGTTGAAATTGGGATGGGGGAAATTTTTTATAATTTAATTTGGTTTAGAAAAATATTATTAATCTATTTTAATTAAATCCACATCAATTAGGGTCGATTAAGACCGATGAGGACAAATGAAGATAAAGTAGGACCAATTAGGACCAACGAAGCCACGAGGCCCAATTAGGGTAAATTGGGGTCAATTTGGGTCAATGAGGATCAATTAGGGTTAATGATGAAGACCAGTTATAACTAACGAGGGTCGATTTTGCTCAATGTCGACGCCTTATGAGGACCAAATATGACCAGTTAGGGTCTATTATGCCGATTGAGGGCCAATTACGCTCAATGAGGACCAGTAGACTGAATTAAGGTCAACCATGGTCATTTATGACAAATGAGTACCAATGAGGGCCAGTGAACACTCAGTTAGGATGAATTAGGGCCAGTGAAGGTCAATTATAGTCTATTCGGCTCGATTAGGTTCAATGAAGATCACTTACGGTCAATTACGACCAATTAGGCTCATTTAGGACCAATTATAATCAATTGGGTACATTTAGGCCTAATTGACTCAAATTTGTTGTACTTCAAAGTAAATGGTACTCGATGAGTCTAGTAGGTCCTTATTGAGGCTAACTGACACTAATTGGTCCTTATTGGTCCAATTTGTGCAAATTGCTCCTCATTAACCCGAATTGAGCCATATTGGTACTTATTCTGTCTAATTGGCCCTCATCGGTCCTAACTGGCCCTAATAAGTCATAATTCATCCTTATTGGTCCTAGTCGAGCATATTCGACCATGATTGGTCCTAATGGGTCCTCATTGACCATAATTGAACCTAATTGGTCTTAATCGACCATCACTACCCTGATTTACCCTTATTGGTATCATTGGTCCTCATTCAAACTAATTGGCCCCAATTAGTCCTAATTGGTCATACTTGATCATCGATCCTCATTAGTCACTTCCTTCATGCTCCGTCCGTATCGGTCCTATGAGCATAATCGGCCTTCTCATTGAACTGGCCCTAATTCGTATTCATTGACCATATTAATTGACCATAACTGGTCTTCACTAAAGTATCCTAAATGACGCTAATTGTCAGTATTTAGTCCTCATTGAGTCTGGTTGGTCCTAATTGCTCCTAATTGCTCCTCACCATCCTAATTGGACGTCGTTTAATATTTTTGGAAACAAAATTATTATACATGAGAAATTCACAACATGGCGGTCTTTTCGTATTTTTATTCTGAATTGCATAGTAATTTATCATTTTCATTTTTGAGTTGTGTTTTAGTAATGTATCCGTTTTTTGTAGTTGCGTTATCACGGCCACAAGGCACGTGTTATTAAAATCTTGTTTATTATATCTAAAAGAAAATAATAAAATTAATATTAAAACATAATTTTGTTAATTAGGGCTTTTAACTCCGATCGTCATCCAGATTTGCTTAAAGGATCACAGTTATGTCAACCGTAATTGATGTACTCGTACAATTTCAACACCTCAAGAGGATGAAGCTCCTGCTCAAGCTCATGGAGGAACCTGCAAACCCACAAGAAGAGTGACTTGAAGACTTTTACGAACTGGATGATGAAGTTCATCTTCAAGAAGAACCCGCCGGAAGAGCCACGTGGAGACATTTAATTAATTAATTAATTATGTTTATTTTTAATTTTAGGTTTAATTATGTTTAATATACATATTGTCTATATTAATTTTGGTTTTTATTATCAGTTTGAACAATTCCCCCCCCCCCCCCCCTTTAATTAAAAATTTTCACCAAAAAATTTGAATTTCCCACCATTAGTTCAAACCACACCCAAAATTTCGAACTAAATTTACTTATTATCGATTCATCATATATATACTTTTCCCTCTCACTTTATCAGAAAATTTCTAGCTAGTTAAACGCCTCCAGCGAATAACCAGGTCTTCTTTCTCATCCATATCATTCACATCTTCCATGGAGCTTCAACAACGAATAGCTTCAACAGACAGCGCTAGCGATTCTTCAGAAGTGGGATGTGATTTGGGAGACCAATCAGTCCAGAAAACGGTAATTGTCAAGTTATTCCGTTTCATTAATTACAATCTGTTTTCATAAAATTGTTTCTTTTGTTTATTATTGATACACATTTAACTTGGGATCCCTGTATTTGTGTACAGTTACAGTTACAGATCGATAAAATTTCGTTTCATACAGAATTAATTAGAAAGGGGTTTATTTTGCAGAAATCCTCTCCATTCATTTCAACCCATTCATTTTATGCTAAATTAGTTATTTTTATGCTAGGAATGTTGAGGTCAAGCATATGCACATGTTTGTAGATTTATGTTACTGGTGAACCTACTTTCTTCTTTATGTACACTGTTAGAAATGGTGAACTATTTGTTTATATCCACTGAAGACATGATGTGTTCCGCTCTTCCCTTTAGATGTCTTTAATTTGTGTATAACATATCAAATAATTAGTCAACAGGGTCTTTATGTGAGATATTAATAACTAAGAACTAATTTATGTTACTCTGGTCATTACTAGCTAGGAAATGATCCTAGAGGACATATATAGGAATGTTTCCAACATTTTTTGTATGTTCATGTTGATGTCATGCATCTGCTACTTTGCTAGAAATGGTGAACTGTTTGTTTATATCCACTGAAAACATGATGTGTTCCACTCTTCCCTTTAGATGTCGTTAAATTTGTGTATAACTGATGTGTTGCAAACACATCTTAATTTCCAAGTCTTTTATTTATATATTTAAGTTGATTTAAGTTGGTTTGCTTTAGTTTTAGTTGTTTTTAGCTAAGTTTGAGTCTGTGAGTCTTTATTTATGTTTATATGTGTTTTTGCAGGAGTTTGATGAAATCTCGAGGCCACGCGAGAAAGTTTGGATTCAAAGAAGAAAAATAAATGAGTAGGGCTGAGAACCAAGTCTGAGGCGTATCTCCTGGGAAGAAGGAAGTGTCGCGCGATACGCGTGCCCAAAGGAAGTCAACAGAGGTCAAAGTCGGCTAAACCCGACTCTTTTGTCGTGTAACGAGGTCTAGGCGTATCGCCTGGGATTTTCTTCCCTGTAAGCGATACGCGAGGAAGTCCAAAACCCGCAAAAAGAGGCTTCGCGATATAAATTCGATTTTAGGGTTTGTATTCAAGATTCTACGACTGGAAGACGACTACAAAGGTTCCAAGAGGCGATTTCGAGAAGAGAGAAGGCTGGGAATCAAGGGAGAATCATCGAGGGATCCAAATCTTACTCCAAATCTATAACCGGTTCTTCGATTTCTTCTTTGTTCTTATCAAAGTTCTAGACTTGATCATGTTAGGGCTTAAAGACTTAAACTTGTTTATGATTTATGTATTTGACATGATTGTTGGCTAGACTTTTAGAGCCACCTAGACTCATTGTGATGATTTTGATCTATTGATTACTTTTATTCGGTTCATGACTTATTGATTGATGTGCTTTCTTATTAAATCCCATTGTTGCTGTGATTGTATGCGTATGTGAATCGTTGATCGGATTTAGAGTTGTTGATTGACGCACTTTTTACCTTCGAATGTCTTTCGGTCTAGTTAATTAATCTAAAGTAGCTAGCTTTAGGGTTGGTTGCGATAGAGTGGTCTAGGATACGTCTTGGACTTTTGTGCTGATTAACAATTGTTTGTTTGATTTCAATTTGCTGCCCCAATTAGACAAGCCGGAAGGTGATAGTTAGGTAGGTTAGTCGGGTTATTTAGTGGAATATAATCACATTGCCATCGGAAGAGGGATGCCCTAGGAAATTAGGTAACTTGCTAATCCTTGTCAGTCATAGTAATTAGTGGTAGCCCCTGCTAGCCTAGGGTGCCTTAGATTGGTTCGAGGGTGGTTAGGTTTAGTTGAGGTTGGATGTACCCATAAGGTGAACTCCTGTTCGAGCGTTAGGATTGTCAGCTAGGAAGGACTTAAAAGGTGAACTAGCCACCATCAGATTTGTCATGACCGATTGGAGTTTTAGTAGTGATTAGGATTCCGAGTCTATGTGGTATCTTTCTTTGTTCTAAAGGTTGTCCTTAGTTTTCTTGCTTTCCGTTTGTCAGTTGCAGTTTTAGTTAAGTTAAGTAAATTTAATTCCTAAAAACCAAAAACCCCAAATTCAATTACTCAGTATTTCCATTTCTTAGGTCTAGGTTAATTTTGTCTATAGGGTGTCTCTAGGGTTCGATATTCCCGGTCTTACCTTAGCTTAGCTACAATCCGACAGGTACACTTACCTTAGGGTTCGGTTTAGTTTAGGTAGTTTCGGTAAAATTAGGTGTGTCTAGGTCTAGGTTTAGGTCTAGGTTTTAATAGCATTTTTAGGTACATTCCGAACACATCAAGTTTTTGGCGGCGTTGCCGGGGACACTTGGCAATAGCAAGATTAACTTAGGTCGTCGTTAGGAAATTTTGAGCCTTTTAGGTTTTTCCGTGTCTAGAGTCTTAGGATTTCCGTTTTTTTTAGTCTAGATTTTTAGGTTTAATTTTTCTAATTTTTATTTAAGTCGTTTCCCCGTTTTATGCCACACACTCGTTCACGAGGTCCACCTGAGCTTTCACCACTTTCTGATCCCGACGCGGACATTCGTGAACGGTTCCGCCTTCTTCGCACGGAGCTTGAGGCGTTCATCAGTTCCACCACTCATTCCGAGCCATCTACTTCCACACAGATCGCACCCGACACCAAACCCATTCCATATCCCGACCTTTCATCCATGGCGGCACGTCGCACCGTCCACGAGCAAGCCAGCGCCGGAGTTAACGACGTTAGGTTTGCCATCGTTCAACTAAACATTGCCAACACCGCAAATTGGCAAGTTCCGTCTCACGTCATCAATGCTCTTACACATTCGATTCAGTTCCATGGACGTGAGGACGAAGATGCTCCGATGCATATCTCGCGCTTTATCCGAATCTGCAATACGTTCGGACTCACGGGAGTCGCGAACGATACCATTTATTTGCGCTTGTTTCCATTTTCCCTTACGTCTCGAGCCGCCGAGTGGCTCGAGACGCTTCCGCCTAATTCGATCGCCACCTGGGACGATCTGACATCGAAGTTCCTGAAGAAATATCATCCTCCAGCCAAGGCTGCATGTACTCGGGAGGAAATCCACTTCTTCAGGATGGACCCCGATGAGCCTTATTCGGTTGCTTATGAACGATTCAACACCCTTCTGAGCAAATGTCCGCAACACGGGTTGACGGACTGGGCGATCATAGAAAAGTTCTACAATGGACTTCCTTATTCTGTTCAGAAGAAGTTCAACATTTCGGCTGGAGGTCACATGATGGAGAAGCTCACCGTTGACGAATGCAAATCACTTTTTGAGAGCTTCGCACTTGCTGAACAGCAGACACCCGGAGATCGGAGAGCCACCTTGGCCCCGACTAGATCACTTGCACCATCTACATCTACCCGGAGTGTTAGTCACATTGGCTCAAAGACCATGCCACCTAAGGAGTTAGACAATATCTATTGGGCTTTAGAAGAAATCAAACTCCATATCAAGGCCAAATGTGAGCTGTGTAGAGGCACTCACGATACCCGTGACTGCCCACTTGCTCCCGCTGAGCAGGTCGACTATATAGGAAACCGAAACCAGTTCGGTAATTCTTTCCAGTCTGGGTGGAGGAGTGGCCAGAATTCAGGATGGCGAGAGGGAGGAAACCCACCTGGTTTTCAGCCGAGGAACAACTATGGTGGAGGAGATGACGGGTCTGGTTTTAAGGAGATGAGGGAGCTTATTGCTAACCAGACCCAGATCCTGCAGCAGATAGTGACGCGAGATGAGGCTACCCAGAAGAAGCTGATGGAGCATGACACTTTACTAAGGAATCAGCAAGCTTCCTTCTTGAATCTGCAACGTTCGGTTGGCGTCATTGCGAAACAGCTCAAGGAGCTGAATTCCCGCGGGGGTCACACTTCTCAGGTAGCACGTACAAAAACCCAAACGCAAATGTCAATGCCATTACCACTAGGAGTGGGAGAGTCGTTCAAAGTCCATCACCGGCGGTAGTTGAGGAGGAGCCGGTCGATGAGGAGTTAGAGTTAGAGACGCCTGACGGGAGGGGGCATCCGAGCGTGACGCCAGCAAGTACCGCACCAAACGTTGAGGCTGAGGTTGTGAAGAAGCCGCCGGCTGGAGAGAAGCCGATGAATTGGGAGGCGGCGAAAGAGAAGAAGAGAGTCCGGTTTGTATCTCAACCGATTACAGCAGAAGATTTGAAGCGTGTGCCGTATCCGGAACGTCTAATTCAACAGAAGAATGCGCAAGAGTATGGTCAGTTTCTCGACATTCTTAGGCAACTTAGGATCACATTACCATTTACTGAAGTTATAAATAAAATGCCTAAGTATGCAAAATTTTTGAAAGACATGCTAACTAGTAAGAAGAAACTTGAAGCTTTATCTGATATAACTCTTGATGCAAACTGTTCGGCCGTGTTTCAGAATAAATTACCCAAGAAATTAAACGACCCGGGGATTTTTACAATTCCTTGCATTTTTGGTAGTTCTTCTGTTACTTATGCCTTAGCTGATCTAGGTGCTTCGATTAATGTCATGCCTTATTCTGTTTTTGAGCACTTAGGATTAGGAGAGTTAGCACCTACTTGCATGAACATATCTTTAGCTGACAAATCTGTAGTGAGACCCAAAGGTATAGTGGAAAATGTACTTGTAAAAGTTGATAAATTTTTGTTCCCTATAGACTTTGTGGTAGTTGATAGTGATTATGACCCTAGTTGCCCTTTAATTCTAGGTAGGCCCTTTCTTAGGACCGCTCGTGCTTTAGTGGATGTTTTTGAGGGTACCATAACTTTAAGGGTTGATAATGAGAGTGTCATGTTTAAGGTAGGTAGACATGAGGATAGTGGCACCAAATCGGTGTGCTTGATAGGTACTTTGATGTCGTTCATAGACCTAGTGGTGGTAGGTAATCGGTTAGAGGATGAAGAGGTTGAGGAGAATGAGTGTGGGGAGAACACCGGTGGGGGTTGGTAGGCGATACGCCTGGAGAAGGTGAGACCGTCAAATGTGTTTGTTTCTCGCGGTACGCAAGAGTTGAGCAGTTATCCTCGCGATACGCGAGGGAGTAGCAGGCCAGGAAAGTGTTTCATTTTTTTTATTTGTTGGTTTGATGGTCGGTGAGTTCTCGTTTTCCCAGGTAACACCATTTCAACTTAATTTTTAATTTTTATTTTGTTTCGTCCTTAGTTTATATTTTTGTGATTTTATTTTCGTAATTGTTACTAATGTTTCGGTCGAGTCGAGTCGTTTGTTTTGTTTTTGTTTTGTCATGCAGGTCCGATGATATTCACGCTTCAAATTTGTTCACAGAATTCAATGGAGGACCTGCGGTACGCAAGAGTTGAGCAGTTATCCTCACGATACGCGAGGGAGTAGCAGGCCAGGAAAGTGTTTCATTTTTTTATTTGTTGGTTTGATGGTCGGTGAGTTCTCGTTTTCCCAGGTAACACCATTTCAACTTAATTTTTAATTTTTATTTTGTTTCATCCTTAGTTTATATTTTTGTGATTTTATTTTCGTAATTGTTACTAATGTTTCGGTCGAGTCGAGTCGTTTGTTTTGTTTTTGTTTTGTCATGCAGGTCCGATGATATTCACGCTTCAAATTTGTTCACAGAATTCAATGGAGGACCTGCGGTTACGAGCTCGCTTGCAATTAATCTAAATAATTAACCAGGGGAGTCCGTTCCGTCTTATGTTCTTTTACTTTTATTTTCGTTGCATTTTTATTTTTATCGTGCGTGTGTGTTTATTTTTATTTTTATTCTGCTTTATTTTATTCTCATTCCACATTGAGGGCAATGTGTGGTTCAAGTGTGGGGATGGGAAGCCTTGCGTCTTATTGTTATTTTTATTTTAGTGTGTTTTATTATTAGTTTGTTTGTGTCCAAAAGAAAAAAAGAAAGAAAAAATTGAAAAATTGTTCAAAAATGTCTGAGAATCTGACTGCAAATTAAATGGGAAATGATAGTACAATCAGGATTTAGTTTCTAATTGTGTGCTTAAATGATAAAAATATAAATTAAAGCTAAAAGCATTTCCGGTTAGTGATGTATTGGTAGGCCCAGTTGACTTAGTAAAGATTAAATATCCCATTGTGTTTATTTGTTGTATAAATATGTAATTAATCAATTTGTTAGTGGGTTCCCATTTTAGGAGTGATAGGAATACTAAAACTGAGGATTAGGAGGAAAGAGACTGCTTTAGGTTAGATACCTCTATGTCCTTAGAATACCTGGCACGTTATGATCTTTTTGCGAAAGCAGATCCGAGAAATAACGTCGCCCCACTTTTCCATCATGAGCATATTAGGTAATAAATTGGTTAATAAGTTAGAGTGAAACTTGAGACTTGAGACTTGATAAACTTGAAACTTTACTCTTGTGTAAACATTAACAACACCAAGCCTTTGGTTCATTAATAGCTATTGGTTGACAACCCACCTAGGATATTGAGACGTAATCTTGTCTTCAAATAGGTGATTGGAACCTAAATTGTCAAGGTTTGTTTTACGCGTTTATATCTTGCCTCTAATACTTGTTTGTCATATTCTTAATCATACACTTGGCACGTTGATCGCATACTTTATACTTATACTTAATATTAAACCTATGTGTACTCACCAACTCATTGTAGTTGACAGATATTTGATACATGTTGCAGGAAATGCTACTTGAGACTTCCGTTGTGTTATCACGTTAGGCTCTGCTGGACCTAGTTAAACTTTAATCATGTTTTGTTTGTTATATGTTTTGTAAAACTACTATGTTTATGGAATAAAATGGCATGATTAAGTATATCGCAACTTAAATTATTTGGTTGTGAGCATCTGGACAATTTATCACGCTCCGACATTTCCCGCCGTCGGTCGGGGTGTGACAATTAGGATTCCGAGTCTAGGTGGTATCTTTCTTTGTTCTAAAGGTTGTCCTTAGTTTTCTTGCTTTCCGTTTGTCAATTGCAGTTTTAGTTAAGTTAAGTAAATTTAATTCCTAAAAACCAAAAACCCCAAATTCAATTACTCAGTATTTCCATTCCTTAGGTCTAGGTTAATTTTGTCTATAGAGTGTCTCTAGGGTTCGATATTCCCGGTCTTACCTTAGCTTATCTACAATCCGACAGGTACACTTGCCTTAGGGTTCGGTTTAGTTTAGGTAGTTTCGGTAAAATTAGGTGTGTCTAGGTCTAGGTCTAGGTTTAGGTCTAGGTTTTAATATCATTTTTAGGTACGTTCCGAACACATCAATAACATATCAAATAATTAATCAATAGGGTCTTTATGTGATATATTAATAATTAAGAACTAATTAAGAGATAATGAATCAATAGGGTCTGCATGCTTTCCTATTTATGTACTTTGTTAAAAAGCATCTAACTACATTCTGTTAATTGTACAAAATTCAAGGATCGATCCAACAACACTAATGGTGAATTGGAAAAACTTGAGTTCGAACTTAAAGAGGAGAGACTTCTTCGGGATGCAACAAATGAACAAGTTAAGGCCCTCTTCTTGAAGTTTGAAGAATCGGAGAAAAAACTTGATCTACTTATAGATCATCTATCTGCATTTGGACCGCCGTTACCACAACAACTTAATGCTCTGGCATCTACAGAGGTGAATTCTTTACATCACAACTTAATCATACTATTCTCAAGTACCTTATAATAACATACACTCTTGTTCATGAAGAACACAATCCGGATGAACTCTTGTTCCTGAAGAACACAATCCGAATGAACTCTTGTTCCTGAAGAACACAAATAAATGCAAGTTCTGTAAGAGAACCGTAAAATTCCAACAAGTTCCTGGTACATAAGAATATATACTTCATGTAAGAACAAAGTTATGAGTTAAATGGGGCCCTGCTATGATTCATTGAAAATGTATGTTAATATGAAAAAAATAGAGTATATACATAATCTGTATGAATAAAACTGGAACAACTTATGTTAGATTAAAAAAACAGAATAAATACTTTCATGATAGGTCCGCGTCATTATTCTGCTCTAATTTTTTACCAATTCAAAAACATTGTTCTAGGTAAATTCTAAGAAGATTTTTGTTGGATCTAGCCACAGCACTAATCATGCTGACATACACACAACAGTTAGTATTTGTTAAACTCATTATCGGTTTGATTGCTCATTTACGTAAATTAATTAATTGAACTGTTGGGCGTGAAATCGGTGGTCGATCAACCTCGTCTGAAGCGGTTTAAAAGAAAAAGGTAAATATTTGCCAGTCAATTTTCATTCCGTTCTATAGTTTCACAGTAATCTGTTTGGTAATGTCATGTAGTCCCATTTTAAATTTTATTTGGTACCTCAAACACGTGGGCCAGCTAGGGATTGTTGGAACAAATGGTGAGATGTGTACCAAACAAAGTTCAACTGACTTTGAAGTTGATCCGGAACTTAATGTGATGTTCATCCGGATGTTTTAAGTTCATCTGGATATCTAATGTTCATCTGGAAATCAATTGAATTGTAGGACCTGATAACCCATACTACTTGCAATAAAATGGCACTCCTCAGTCCATATCTATCATGGTGGTAAGTATGTAAAATTTCTATATATGTTATGATCAATTTCCATAACCTAATTATCAATTATATATTTTGGTATAGGAAGGGATATAAGAAAAAATGGTCCTAATTAAGCTCAAATCTGGACAGTTGAAGATGAAGACCACGTGGTAGTGTTGTTGCCTCCCGGATTGAAAATTAGATTGATAATAATGCTTGTATGCAGTGTAATTTTCTTTAATTTTTTATTTGTATTTCATTTGTATTTGACTTGTAATTGAATTTTATTTGATTTGTAATTAATAATTTGTAATAGCTTTTAAATTGGCCACGTGTATAGCAAGGACCCATCTGATTTCAACAACCTTTTGGTTACTTTTTCTTCTTCCCAAATATATGTGGCTAAAACACAAATATACGTGACCATATAATACCAAATGCCACACTTTTTATATTTTATCGTGGCCATTGCCACCCTTTGGCCACGCGTATTGGGACAAAATATCTGATTTCAACTACCCTTTGGCCACTTTTTTTCTCCAAATATATGTGGCTAAAAGACAAATATACGTGACCATATAATACCAAAGGCCACACTTTTTATATTTTAACGTGACGGTTTCCACCCTTTGACCACGCGTATTGGGACAAAATATCTGATTTCAACTACCCTTTGGCCATTTTTTTTCCAAATATATGTGGCTAAAACACAAATATACGTGACCATATATTACCAAAGGCCACGCTTTTTATATTTTAATGTGGCCATTGCCACCCTTTGGCCACGCATATTGGGACAAAATGTATGATTTCAGCAACCCATTTGGCCACGTTTTTTCATATCATATGGGGCTAAAAGACAAATATACATGACCATATAATACCAAAGGCCACGCTATTCATATTTTAACGTGGCGGTTGCCACCCTTTGGTCACGCGTATTGGGACAAAAATTATAATTTCAGCAACCCATTGGGCCACGTTTTTTTATAACATATGTGGCTAAAACACAAATATACGTGACCATATAATACCAAAGGCCACGATAAACAAACACATGTGGCCTTTGGGACCCTTTGGCCATGCTTTTTGTAAGAATTGTTTGATTACAACAACAAATATTGGTATCCTTTAGCCAAGCTTCTAGGTGGCTTCAGCCACTGATATTGTAACGTGGCCGTATGGTACATAAGGTGACGGGACCTTTGGTGTCGATTGGAATGGAAAAAAAAACATGACCAAACACCTTTGGTCACGGTTTTTTTCCGTGGCCAAAGATGAATTTTGACGTAGTGAAATACTATTTCAAACAAGTGATTGTGAAATTATATTTTTAATGAAATCTAAAAAAATTAAACAATCTATTTAATATTATTGGCATTTAATGATGTTATATAAATAAATACATTAATAATAGTCAAATACGATAAATTATCTTTTATAAATAAAAACAAGTGCCGTGTTACAAGTTGTCACTACCACAGTAGCCCACGGGTTTTTGACTAGTTTTTATATAATATGTGTTTAGTTACATAACAAAAAGAAAGTTGAAAGGGTTAATGACTAAACTAATACTAGCAAGGTTGCAAAACTCGCTAGGCGCTCCCAGATTGGCTGACTAGGGAGTTGCGAGTACTCGTCCTAGGTGGAGAGTACTCAGAGAGTACTCGAAAATGGTATATTATGAAGGAAATATTTTTTTAGAAATTATATACATGTTCAAATGCTAATATATATAACAAAATATGTGAATATTAATAATTTAATATTGATACCACCATTAGTTCTTCAAGCTTCAAATACTAAGTATTTCAAAAATTTATATCGCCCTTTAGTAGTCTAGACATAAAAATAACAATCATCTAATCATTGTCTACCATACTAGCTTCATCTTGTTCATTAATATTAACTCCATCTAATAATTGGCTTTTTAGGTTTTACTTTTAGGTTATAACTTTAGAAGTAGGAATTAGTTAGTTATTTTATTTTTATTTTTTAATTTAAAACTGGCCCGAGGAGTGCCTAGGCGCCGCCTAGGCCGAGTTGCTCTGATGTTGACTGCCTACGACTTGGTCAGCCGAGTTACCTAAAGTCACCTCAGTAAGAGCCCGAGGAGCGCCTAGGCGCCGTCGCCTAGGCCGAGTTTTGCAACACTGACTAATAGTATAAATTATTATTGTCCAATGAGTCACAATTTGTATTAAAGGTGTTAAACTGGCCGTGTTCACAGGTTAACAAGTCAACCTAACCACAGCCTGAATGTTCTGACACGAACAAAAATCCTACGCGATTTGAAAAATCATGTCACACATATAAACCCGAACACGACATAAATACTTGCAAATTGACCCGACACTACCCATTTCACACGATTTCTTTTACTTTGTTTATTTTTTAAAATATTAGTGTTTTAAAATTATAATTCTACCAAAAAATATAAATGTATATGATATAATTTTATTTTAATCTTTGAGTCTTATTTTCTTTTTAACTGTAACTTTCTATAAAAGTTAGAATATCAAATTATTTTATGGCATAAAACACATTATAAAATATAGGAAAATTGGCCTATATCAATCCCAGTTATCATTTTTTGGCCGATAATAATCCCAATTATATTTTATCCCTACAATAATTCCAGTTATTAACATGTTGGTCTGTACTAAACCGTCGTTAAGTGGTCACTAACGGTATTAGATTTTTGCTAACTGGACCTCCAAATAGGATCTTAGTTGGCATTTTTACTAAATAACCTTTAATTAAATAAAAAAAAAACCCTAATGAAGAATGAGAACCCCGTTCATAAAAAACAAACAAACAAACAAAAAATCTTCATCGACTCTCAAATGGATGATTTAAAAAAATAGTCAACAAGTCATTTGTCAGTACTAAACATTCTAGTGATTTTATTCAAGAAACATGTGACATAATAAAAGTTATGCAAAAAATGTTACATTGTTACGAAACATATATACACTACAAGAAGAAAAAGAGTTATTAGTGGCGACACCTTTAGTGTCGCCACTATTACTCTTCGATCCGTATGTGAGCTTTTTAGTTAAATCTAGCCGTCCAATATTGTACTAATCTAGCGGTTAGGGTTTTATCTGATCAAAAGCATTAGTGGCGACATGTCGCCACTAATACTCGAATTTTTTTTAGCGGGTCTATTTTCCTCCTCCTCTTTCACCTCTTCTCCATTCACCACACAAAACTTCAGCCCTCCCTAAACCCGTACGTTTCTCTTCGCCATCCACCTCTTCCGCCCTCACCGTTCCCGAACTCCGTTTCGAGGTTTCGAGCACGACTCCCGTCGTTGACATCCGCCTTCGTCTCCGTTCATGGACATCGTTCACCACCTCGATCCACCTCCAATTGCTACGTTTTTGGACTTAACTATTACTTCTACAGGTAATATTTAAAGGTTTTAGGGTTTTATTTATGGACTGAGCTATTAATTCTACACGTTCATAACCATCGTTCATCCCTATTGGTGAAATTTAGGATTTTATTTATTTTTCCAGTTGTTGTTATGACAGATTGAAGATTTCATTGGCTTTTGTTGATTTTAACACAAGTGTGGTTTTCTTCCGCTTGATTCAGATGCTATCTCTTTTCGGTAGGATGTTTGCTCAATTTAGGTTATAAATTTGCTCAATTTGGGCTTGATTTTGCAGGTTCTGGAAAATTTAAACCTTTTTCCCCATTTAGCTGTTTGTATTGCGGCTTGATTTTGGGGGCTTTTTCCTTTAATGACACGGATTTTGGAGCTCCGATTTTGAGGTTTTTTCATTCATCTTCGTTCCATTGATCTCTGCTTCGATTGTAAGTCCATATACATGTTTTGTTCCATTTTAATTGTTCACTGATTCCATTTAAGTTCAATGTTTAATTGCCAAAAAAAAGTTCTCAGTATCTCAGGATCTTCAACTGATTCCATTCATTTGTTCCATTTTATTGTAGGCTTGTTTATGTATAAGACCAAAGAAAGATGTAATTGCTTGTTTTATTCTTTCTAGACTTTCAATATGATTAACACTTTCTAAACTCTCAATATGTTTTTAATTTGTGTGATTACTTATGTCTACTGAAATAGATGATTTATGGTGCCTAACTTTGTGCAATTTATCTTTTCCCATTTGTGTTAGTTACGGATTAACTGTGATTCATGGATTTCTTAGAGAAGCTTAATTTCCATGTCAATGTCAATTTTGAATTCGAAGGTGATATTTCTGATCCCAAATTTGGAATGCATCTATTATTTAGTATGATATTTGAATTATTGGAAGTTCTTTCCAATCATTTTTCGTATATTTATATGGGCTACTCAGTTATTTTTTATCAATTGTTTAATTTTAGTTTCTTTAACAATGGAATTAATGTGAAGTACACATGTTGGTGAATGATTTGCTCATGTTCATTAACAAGTTTGAGAGATTTAAGTTGGGTAATATTCTGGTCATTAGCAACACATATGTTTGTTTTCTGCTTAGTTCAACCACATTTATGTGCTAATTAATAGCTGGGGCCAATTAAATCGGGGTTTGAAGTTTGTTGGGTGATTCCTTTGTTAATTGCTGTTGCTTTTTTTAGGTTAGTGTTCTCTTCTATTCGTTTTTTGTTTTGTTTAAACTTTATGTACTTAGGTTAGTGTTCTCTTCTATTCGTTTTTTGTTTTGTTTAACCTTTATGTACTCTTCTAAGGTTGTCATCAATGACCCCAAGCTACTTTACCAAAAAAAAAAGCAGCTATTCACCTCATGGGTCCAAAAAAAAAGCTCCTTGACCAGATGTGTGAAATGCCCAAATTAAAACCTGGTGGATTGGTACAAAAAATAAATTTAGAATGTTAATGTAATCTTAAGAAATATGTTGCAATTTATGAGTCTGCACAAGGTAATCTGATTGTGGATCTTTTTTTTTAAAGTTTTAATGCATACAAGTTGTATAAAGTGTATCATTTCTTGGTTTGTTTCTGATTGATCTATTTCTTGAATTCTTGTAACCATTTAGTTGTTTGAACTGTAGGTTATTGCAGATTTTGATAATACATTGACAAAGTTTTGGGTAGATGGAAGTCGAGGACAATGTATGTTCATGGTTTGCTCAAACTTTTTGAATATGGGGAACACGTGTTGGCAACCAAGACGATGATACGGGATGTTGGAGATGAGACGGACGAATCACAATATGGTCTAAATAGCTAGTTTATATATGTTTAACTTACAACTTAGAAAATTATTTGGATCACAACGTTTATGTACAGATATTTCATGATGTTTATATACAAGTTTGGGAAAAACCTGAAACTTATTGTTGGAAAAACTTTATCTGGGAAAATATGTATTTGGGAAAAACTGAAAACGAAAAAAATACGAAAAATACGTTATACCGTACAATGAGCATTAGTGGCGACTTTTTAGTGACGACAAGTAGTATTTGTGACAACTGCAACTTCCCGAGTTAACTCCGTTAACTTTTTCCGTTAGTCCCGTTAGTTCTGTTAACGAACCCGAGACCCGTTATTTAAATGATTACATGTTTATTCATGTTTATTTGCTAAATTGACTTTAGTAACTTGTCTCGTGAACTTATTTCGTAATCTTATGTGTTAATTGTGAAAATTTGCATTTTTACGCAAAGCCGGACTTCGTGTAAATTTGGATTTTTGTGTATGAATGTTAAAGTTATGTAACCCGACTAAACTTTACATGTAAAATAAGTTAAAAACGTTTAGACGCATTTTTTTTAGAAATTTTACTTCATAAGTTTTTAGTAAAAACCCATCTAAATGAGTGTTTATGCCTTTATGTGTTAAAATGAAACTTGAGGGACCATTATGTAAATTTCCCCTTAAGACAAATCTGCCCATTTCTCCTCATTTTCATCTTCACGCATCATCATCCTCCTCCCCTCCCCTCTTGTTCACGGCTCACACACACACCCACATACTTGCGATTTTGGAAGAATCAAGCTTCAAGGAAGTGGATTCAAGTTTCTACAAGCTCCAAGAAACATCAAGGAAGCTTCTTCTTCTCCTCTTCTCCTTCCACCTGCGATTTCTTCCCCAATATTGTAAGCCCTAAGTTTTGGATTTTGAAATTTTAGGTTGCATGTGTGTTTTTGTGTGTTTATGTGCTAAATGGAGTGTTTGTATGCTCATGAAGCTTGATTTAGCTCAAGATATGTTAGTTTATGATTTAGGGCAGAATTGTGATGGGTTTTAAATCTGGAAATTGAGCTTAAATTTCTGCTATGAATGCTCTTGTATGATTGTTGGGTGTTTGGCTATGAAATTTGGTTGTAATGTGCCTAAATGCTAGCTACTTGATGAGATTTTGATATGAATATGGTGTGATCTTGTTAGGACCAGAAATTACATGTTATCCTAATTATAAACTTGTTGGTAGGTGTTAAACTGATCAAACATTAACATAGAATTGAAATTCTAAACATTTGCAAACTCAAAAATTCTAACAGCTTTGACCAAAATTTTTGGTCAACTTGCAGCTGTCATAACTTGCTCAATTTTCATCGAAATCAGTTGATTCTTTTTCCCTAGTAAAGTAGGATGTCTTAGCTTTACAACGGCTACTCGCACACTTTCTAAAACCCCCGTTTGGTTAGTCAAAACACAGCTGCACGTCGGGTACTCAAAGCTGTCATTTTCTGTGAAAAGTGGACTTTGCAAATTGGTTGGGCATGTAAACCTTGTTTTAATGGTGTGGTTGCTATTTGGAATTGATGTTTATATATTGAAAGTAAGGTCTGGAGAATTTAATGATTAAATTCCAAATTTTGAATGAGTTATGCAAGTTTTCATTTCCTTTAACTAGTTTGCTAAAATGTCAAAAAGTGCCAACTTCAGACGTGCATAACTTTCCCATACCTTAACCTTTTTACTTGATTCTTTTTGCAAAAAGTCCTAATTGATGTGTAGTATACGCCTGTAAAATTTAAGAATCTAATTCCAAGTATTGTGGATTTTAGCTATGCCACTAGTTAAGTGCTTGAAGTTTGACTTTCTGGGTCAACTTTGACATAAATTGCAATTTCTTGATTTTCTCCCAATCTGGGACTTGTATGTGCATTGAGTGACTTGTATGATTGCATGAAACATGTTTAGGTGCTTATGTGCTAGTTTCGTCCTCGTGACACCTTCTAATTTCATTAGACCATATTTATCCGAATAGGTCGACTTTGACCAACCTGTTGAATCAAGTGCTAGGTACCAGTGCACCCTAAGGTGAGTTCATTTATATTATTGTTATGTCCGTTCAGGGACGATAACGCGCAGGTGGTTGCATCCGGTAAGGATGGTGACCCAAACGGTAAGGTATTTCTTACTGGGTAAATTTCCGACATAAATATCATATGTTTCACTGAATTGAACTTTATTTATAAAAAGTCCTTACTTTCGGGCCGTTAATATACAATAGCGAGGTAATATTGAGTAGTACTACTGGGTATTGACACCCCCGCTCAGCGGTGCACGTGATGCACCCTCCCGACTGGCGGTCGGACTGAGATCAATGTTAGCCTACCCACCGTGATCCGTAAAGACACGGGAAGGCAAGGTTCATAGGTACTCCCTATCAAAACATTGTCAGCTTCGGTTACTGAACAATTCAGGTGATCATAACTATAGGCTAGCTACCTTCGATATGGAATTTTACCGGTCTTATGATTATTGATTGTGTTTTACCTTTCTCTATTCATATACATTAGGTCTACATGTGACGTGTAGACCGCTTTAATGAACTCACCAGCCTTGGCTGACACTTGATTGTTGATTTTCTTTTCAGGTCGTTAGGTGGATCATGGACGGCACCAGTGGTGGCAGTACTACCTATGGATACCTTTTGAAAAAACCGGAATTTCAAATATTTAAATCCATCGTTTGTAAGACCATAACTGCAAACTTTATTTATGCTTCCGCTGAACTGTTAAACTTACTGTTTTGGTCTGTAACTAAAACTTTATGTTAATTTGTAAATTCTGTTATGGTTTGGTTGTAACTAAAGTCTGGGATCCTGGTCTGGATCACACCCCACACGGTTATACTCCGTTAGATGAAATTGGGGGTGTGACAGATTGGTATCAGAGCCCTTGGTTACAGCGAACCAGAACATTTTTAAAAGTAAAATTTCTGAACTGTAACTGTTTTTGAAAACTTTGGTTACAACTCATTCTGCAAAGTACTGCCCCGCGTGCTGAAGATGATCCTCACTTAGAACTTTTGTCATGTGTTAGTGTAGAGATAGAAAATTTTGGGTAAAGTACCTGATTGTTAAGTTCAGCCAGGCCAGATCGTTAAGGATACTCCAGATCGTTAAGGATGCACTCTGGTATCGTTAAGGCCATTTGGGCAGATCGTTAGCATGGGCAGACCGTTAGGACTTAGAGTCAGATCGTTAGGGTCAGATCGATAGGGTCAGATCGTTAAGCCCATTTCACATGCAGGTCGTTAAGACCATTTTCAGGCAGATCGTTAAGCCCATTTCATGTGCAGGTCGTTAAGACCAAACCAGGTCAGGTCGTTAAGACCCTTGTCAGGCTGATCGTTAGGTTCCACAAGGGCCTGGTCGTTAAGAACAAAATTGGCCTGATCGTTAAGTGCAATTTAAACCTGAATATACTCTAAGTGTTGGACAACCCAATAAACATATCCACAAGATCAACACCAATGTAAATCAAGCCAAACCAACATTAGACAATGAACAAACTTGGTGAATTTTTCTTAGTAAACTTGCATGGCTGGTATATTATTGCATCGAATAAGTACAGCAAACATAACTCGTACTACGTGTTTACATGTTCTTAACACTATTACTACCGCGTTACAACTTAGAATGCACTGTTCATGTAAATGGATGTTTTATGTAAATTGTACTTGTATGCAACACTTAACGGAACTTAGCAACTTTCTAGTATTGGGTATACTAACCTTTGGAAGGTTTGCATTGATTGTTAGAAATCATGCCTCCTCGGAGAAATAATGAACACAACCCGGGAAACTTTACTGCTGCTCAAGTTCAGGGCATGATCAACCAAGGAGTAGCCGCAGCCTTAGCAGCCGCTCAGCTCCAGTTCCAAGGACAGAATCATCATCCGTGCACATTCAAGACATTCATGGACTGTAAGCCCCTGGTGTTTAAGGGCGATGAAGGTGCTGTGGTCCTGCTAAGATGGCTCGAAAAGTCTGAAAAGGTTTTTGTTATGTGTAACTGCCCGGTGGGGGATCGGGTAAAGTATGCTACTAGTACTCTTGAAGGTTCTGCATTGACGTGGTGGAACGCTCAGATTCAAATGTTGGGAATAGATGCTGCTAATGCCATGACATGGCAAGAATTTAAGGATGCTATCATGGAGGAGTACTGTCCTCGTGATCAAGTAAAAAGGCTAGAGGGTGAATTCATGAGCTTAAGGATGATTGGCTCAGAGATAGAGGATTATACCGCCCGATACCATGAGTTTTCAATACTGTGCCCTTCAATGGTCGATGCTGATTTCAAGAAGATTGAAAGGTATGTAGACGGACTGGTCCCACAGATTCAAGGAATGGTAACCTCCTCAAATCCACTCAATGTGCGGCAGGCGATTAGGCTGGCACACAAGCTGACAGATCAAGCAATAGCTCAAGGCACTCTACCACCAAAGAGATCACCAAAAACTGCCCTTGATGGAAAAAGGAAGAGGGAAGAAGAACCTAGCAACAACAGTACTGGTAACAACTCTGGAAAGTTTTCTGGCTCTCAGAACCAGAACAAGAGGTTCGATAACTTAAACAGTGGTTTCAACAACAGTGGAAGCGGTAATCGAAACCGCCAAGGCAGTAGCGGTCAAGGTTCAAACAGATACAAGGAAAAGGCACCCTACTGCAACAAGTGCAGCTTACATCACACAGGTGATTGCAACCAACCTCCCTGTGAGCGATGTGGTAAAATAGGGCATATGGCCAAGAATTGTTGGAGTGAACTACCAAACCGGCCAAGGCAAAACAATGATGGTCCTAGGGGATGTTTTGAATGTGGAAAATCGGGCCATGTGAAAAAGGATTGCCCCCAACTCAAGAAAGCTGGAAACAACAACAACAACCACCACAACAACAATAACAACAACAATAACAACAACAATGGTGGAGGCGGTGGTGGAAACGGGGGAAATGGTGCTAGAGGACGAGCATTCGTCATGGGGTCAGGTGAAGCAAAGAATGATGCCAACGTGATAACCGGTAAGTTTCTTCTCAACAACTACTTTGCAAATGTACTCTTTGATTCTGGTGCTGAGAAAAGTTTTATTTCAACTAAGTTTTGCAAGTTAACAAAGGCCAATACGAAACCTCTAGAAGCTAGGTATACTGTTGAGCTAGCTAATGGTAAGCTTATTGATGCAACACATTTAGTCAAGGATTGTACCTTAGAACTCTCAGGTCATAAGTTCAGCATAGATTTGATGCCCTTCACAATTGGTAGCTTCGATGTAATAATTGGTATGGATTGGCTGTCCACGCACCACGCAGAGCTCGTCTGTCGAGAGAAAGTCGTACGTATAACCACCGGAAACGGAGAAGTACTCTCGATTCAGGGTGAGAAGGGAGGCACTGTCTCCGGAATCATATCGTACCTCAAGGCTCAAAAGTATCTTAGGAAAGGACACGTAGCCATCCTAGCAACGGTTACGGATCAGACCTTAGCAGAAAAGAAAATTGAAGACTTCCCGATAGTACGCGACTACCCCGATGTATTCCCGGAAGAGTTACCAGGTTTGCCTCCGAATCGACAAATGGAGTTTGGAATCGACCTTGTCCCCGGTGCAGCTCCGGTTGCCCGAGCTCCATATCGTCTGGCTGTAAACGAACTACGTGAGTTATCCACCCAACTACAGGAGTTATTAGATAAAGGTTTTATTAGACCTAGCTCGTCGCCATGGGGCGCGCCAGTTTTATTTGTCAAGAAGAAGGATGGAACGTTCAGGATGTGCATAGATTACCGCGAGCTCAACAAAGTTACTATTAAGAATCGGTATCCTCTCCCTCGGATCGACGACCTCTTCGATCAATTGCAAGGATCCAGTTACTACTCAAAAATCGACTTGAGGTCCGGATATCATCAACTCAGAGTCCGTGAGGAGGACATTTCAAAGACAGCCTTCAGAACTCGCTATGGTCACTACGAATTCCTAGTTATGCCTTTCGGCTTAACGAACGCGCCAGCGGTGTTCATGGACCTAATGAACCGCGTGTGCAAGCCTTACCTAGACCAGTTCGTAATTGTTTTCATCGACGACATACTCGTTTACTCAAGGACGAAAGAAGAACACGAGGAACATCTACGGTTAATTTTAGAATTGTTAAGGAAGGAGCAACTCTACGCCAAATTCTCCAAATGCGACTTCTGGATTCGGGAAGTTCAATTCCTGGGCCATATCGTCAACGAGCAAGGTATTCATGTTGATCCAGCTAAGGTAGAAGCGATCAAGAATTGGTCTACACCGAGAGCACCAACAGAAATCCGAGCAATTTCTAGGGTTAGCGGGTTACTACCGTCGTTTTATTAAGGGATTCTCTCAGATAGCTCAACCGCTAACCGCTCTCACTCATAAAGGCGTCCAATATCGATGGGGTGAAAAAGAAGAAGCGGCATTCCAAACCTTGAAAGAGAAACTCTGTACCGCACCTATACTATCCCTACCTGAAGGTGTCGACGACTTCGAGGTCTATTGTGACGCTTCAATCCAAGGACTTGGATGTGTTTTGATGCAAAGAGGTAAAGTCATCGCTTATGGGTCAAGGCAGCTAAAGACTCATGAAAGGAACTATACAACTCACGACCTGGAGTTAGGAGCTGTTGTATTCGCCTTAAAATTTTGGAGACACTACCTGTACGGTACCAAGTGCACGATATTCACCGATCACAAAAGCCTCCAGCATATAATGGAACAGAAAGACCTCAACATGAGGCAACGTAGGTGGATCGAGGTGCTTAACGACTACGACTTAGCAATAAAGTATCATCCGAGAAAGGCCAACGTTGTGGCCGATGCACTGAGTAGGAAAGAACATGTCAAACCCAGAAGAGTTCGAGCTCTACAACTCACGATTCATGCAGGACTACCGGATAGAATCCGAGACGCCCAGAAGGAGGCCCTGAAAGAGGAAAACTACGAGTCTGAATCCTTAAATGGCATAGATGGAACTTCGGAGGTTAAGTCGGATGGACTCCGCTACTACAAGAATCGTATTTGGGTGCCCCTTCACGGAAATCTTCGAGAGCTGGTGATGGACGAAGCTCACAAGTCTCGATATTCGGTCCATCCCGGTTCGGATAAAATGTACCAAGACCTGAAAGGATTATACTGGTGGGCCAAGATGAAGGCTGACATTGCTACATATGTCAGCAAGTGTTTGACATGCTCGAAGGTCAAAGCAGAACATCGAAAGCCTCCAGGTTTACTGCAACAACCGACAATTCCCGAGTGGAAATAGGAAGAGATCTCAATGGACTTCATCACGGGATTGCCCCGTACTCCTCGTGGAAACGACATGATTTGGGTGATCGTGGATAGGTTAACCAAATCCGCCCATTTCTTAGCTCTCAAAGAAAATGACAAGACTGATAAGCTGGCACAAATCTACATCAATGAAATCGTCAAGCTCCACGGAGTGCCCTTATCAATTATCTCTGATCGAGACCCTAGGTTTGCTTCACACTTTTGGAGATCATTACAAACAGCCCTAGGTACTCGGTTGGATATGAGCACCGCATACCATCCTCAGACAGACGGCCAAACCGAGCGCACAATCCAAACACTTGAAGACATGCTTCGAGCTTGCGTAATGGATTTCGGAAAGAACTGGGAAACCCACTTGCCACTGGTCGAATTTTCCTACAACAACAGCTACCACACCAGTATTGGAGCCGCTCCCTTTGAGGCTCTCTACGGACGGAAGTGTAGATCACCGGTCTGCTGGGCCGAGGTCGGTGACAGTCAACTCACTGGACCGGAACTAGTGTACGAGACAACGGAACGGATCGTACAAATCAGAAACCGTATGAAAGCCGCGAGAGACCGACAAAAGAGTTATGCAGACAAACGTAGAAGGCCATTAGAATTCGAGGTGGGCGACCGTGTACTGTTGAAAGTCTCGCCCTGGAAAGGTGTTGTGCGTTTTGGAAAGCGCGGGAAGTTGAACCCCTGCTACATAGGACCCTTCCCGATAACTGAAAAGATTGGAACGGTGGCGTATCGTTTGGACTTGCCACCTGAGCTGGATGGGGTACATAATGTGTTTCACGTTTCAAATTTGAAGAAGTGTCTGGCTGATGACACTCTAGTAGTTCCACTCGAGGAGCTCCACATCGACGAGCAACTCCGATTTATAGAACAACCCGTTGAGATAATGGGACGCGAAGAAAAAGCATTGAAGCGAAGCAAGATCCCAATTGTCAAGGTCAGATGGCATTCAAAACGTGGACCGGAGTTCACGTGGGAACGGGAAGACCAGATGAGAAAGAAGTATCCTCACCTGTTCGATCAAGCCTCCGCTTCAACCCAAGGTGCTAGCTAATTTTCGGGACGAAAATTCCTTAACATGGGGAGGCTGTGACAACTGCAACTTCCCGAGTTAACTCCGTTAACTTTTTCCGTTAGTCCCGTTAGTTCCGTTAACGAACCCGAGACCCGTTATTTAAATGATTACATGTTTATTCATGTTTATTTGCTATATTGACTTTAGTAACTTGTCTCGTGAACTTATTTCGTAATCTTATGTGTTAATTGTGAAAATTTGCATTTTTACGCAAAACCGGACTTCGTGTAAATTTGGATTTTTGTGTATGAATGTTAAAGTTATGTAACCCGACTAAACTTTACATGTAAAATAAGTTAAAAACGTTTAGACACATTTTTTTTTTAGAAATTTTACTTCTTAAGTTTTTAGTAAAAACCCATCTAAATGAGTGTTTATGCCTTTATGTGTTAAAATGAAACTTGAGGGACCATTATGTAAATTTCCCCTTAAGACAAATCTGCCCATTTCTCCTCATTTTCATCTTCACGCATCATCATCCTCCTCCCCTCCCCTCTTGTTCACGGCTCACACACACACCCACATACTTGCGATTTTGGAAGAATCAAGCTTCAAGGAAGTGGATTCAAGTTTCTACAAGCTCCAAGAAACATCAAGGAAGCTTCTTCTTCTCCTCTTCTCCTTCCACCTGCGATTTCTTCCCCAATATTGTAAGCCCTAAGTTTTGGATTTCGAAATTTTAGGTTGCATGTGTGTTTTTGTGTGTTTATGTGCTAAATGGAGTGTTTGTATGCTCATGAAGCTTGATTTAGCTCAAGATATGTTAGTTTATGATTTAGGGCAGAATTGTGATGGGTTTTAAATCTGGAAATTGAGCTTAAATTTCTACTATGAATGCTCTTGTATGATTGTTGGGTGTTTGGCTATGAAATTTGGTTGTAATGTGCCTAAATGCTAGCTACTTGATGAGATTTTGATATGAATATGGTGTGATCTTGTTAGGACCAGAAATTACATGTTATCCTAATTATAAACTTGTTGGTAGGTGTTAAACTGATCAAACATTAACATAGAATTGAAATTCTAAACATTTGCAAACTCAAAAATTCTAACAGCTTTGACCAAAATTTTTGGTCAACTTGCAGCTGTCATAACTTGCTCAATTTTCATCGAAATCAGTTGATTCTTTTTCCCTAGTAAAGTAGGATGTCTTAGCTTTACAACGGCTACTCGCACACTTTCTAAAACCCCCGTTTGGTTAGTCAAAACACAGCTGCAAGTCGGGTACTCAAAGCTGTCATTTTCTGTGAAAAGTGGACTTTGCAAATTGGTTGGGCATGCAAACCTTGTTTTAATGGTGTGGTTGCTATTTGGAATTGATGTTTATATATTGAAAGTAAAATCTGGAGAATTTAATGATTAAATTCCAAATTTTGAATGAGTTATGCAAGTTTTCATTTCCTTTAACTAGTTTGCTAAAATGTCAAAAAGTGCCAACTTCGGACGTGCATAACTTTCTCATACCTTAACCTTTTTACTTGATTCTTTTTGCAAAAAGTCCTAATTGATGTGTAGTATATGCCTGTAAAATTTAAGAATCTAATTCCAAGTATTGTGGATTTTAGCTATGCCACTAGTTAAGTGCTTGAAGTTTGACTTTCTGGGTCAACTTTGACATAAATTGCAATTTCTTGATTTTCTCCCAATCTGGGACTTGTATGTGCATTGAGTGACTTGTATGATTGCATGAAACATGTTTAGGTGCTTATGTGCTAGTTTCGTCCTCGTGACACCTTCTAATTTCATTAGACCATATTTATCCGAATAGGTCGACTTTGACCAACCTGTTGAATCAAGTGCTAGGTACCAGTGCACCCTAAGGTGAGTTCATTTATATTATTGTTATGTCCGTTCAGGAACGATAACGCGCAGGTGGTTGCATCCGGTAAGGATGGTGACCCAAACGGTAAGGTATTTCTTACTGGGTAAATTTCCGACATAATATCATATGTTTCACTGAATTGAACTTTATTTATAAAAAGTCCTTACTTTCGGGCCGTTAATATACAATAGCGAGGTAATATTGAGTAGTACTACTGGGGATTGACACCCCCGCTCAGCGGTGCACGTGATGCACCCTCCCGACTGGCGGTCGGACTGAGATCAATGTTAGCCTACCCACCGTGATCCGTAAAGACACGGGAAGGCAAGGTTCATAGGTACTCCCTATCAAAACATTGTCAGCTTCGGTTACGAACAATTCAGGTGATGCATAACTATAGGCTAGCTACCTTCGATATGGAATTTTACCGGTCTTATGATTATTGATTGTGTTTTACCTTTCTCTATTCATATACATTAGGTCTACATGTGACGTGTAGACCGCTTTAGTGAACTCACCAGCCTTGGCTGACACTTGATTGTTGATTTTCTTTTCAGGTCGTTAGGTGGATCATGGACGGCACCAGTGGTGGCAGTACTACCTATGGATACCTTTTGAAAAACCCGGAATTTCAAATATTTAAATCCATCGTTTGTAACACCATAACTGCAAACTTTATTTATGCTTCCGCTGAACTGTTAAACTTACTGTTTTGGTCTGTAACTAAAACTTTATGTTAATTTGTAAATTCTGTTATGGTTTGGTTGTAACTAAAGTCTGGGATCCTGGTCTGGATCACACCCCACACGGTTATACTCCGTTAGATGAAATTGGGGGTGTGACAGTATTAGTGGCGACACATTAATAGCGGCGACACAATAGCGGCGACAATGAAGTATTAGCGGCCAGCAAATAGTGGCGACTTTTTAGCGGCGATATGTCGTCGCTAAAAGTAATAGCGGCGACATTTTGGACCAATAGCGGCGACATCCGTCGCCACTAAAGCCCAAGTTTCTTGTAGTGTATATAGATAATTAAATAATTCTATTTTAAATAGACTAAGGCTTCTAATATATATTGATTGATTCATATAAATACAGATCCGCTATGGCCGTAAATTATTGCCAAACAAGAGGCAGATCTGATCCAATCTACTTGCACAAAATTTACCATTATAGCCAGCAGTAAACATGAAGCATCTCAAAGGTAACCTAATGGTACAGATTTATCATTATTGAGAAGTGGATATACAACATGAATCATATCAAAGACCCACAAGTCACCCATTTGAAACCCCTAAAGCATTAAACATCAATCATCTATAAATTCTTTTGAAACCCCAAATGTTAATGTCCATGACAATTTTTTTTTTGGTTTTGTTATGAACGGGTTTCTCATTCTTATTTGGGTTTCTTTTTTTTCTTCATTTAGTTAAAGGTTATTTAATAAAAAAATACCAACTAGGATCCTAGTTGGATGTCCAGTCAGTAAAAATCTAACACTGTTAGTGTCTACTTAACGGCGGTTCAATACATGCCAATATGTTAATAACTGGGATTATTGTGGGGAAAAAACATAACTGGGATTATTGTGGGGAAAAAACATAACTGGGATTATTATCGGTCAATAGATGATAACTGAGATTAATATAGGCCAATTTTCCTAAAATATAAAATCTTAAATAATGCATAAACAAGTTAACTTGCCTACCCAACGGGTTTAAAATTCGATCTGAAGTTAACTTGAAACCTTTTATATTAAAGTCTAACCCGCGAATGTCAAGTTGTGTATGTTTTTGTATGTGTAGTTTAAGACATGAATCGGTTAACAAGTATATCTATACTATATTATTTGCATATATCCCCTCTAAACTTGAGAAATTGCATATATCCCAAATCATGCTTAAAGTACATTGTACATATGCATTGAAAACTTGTATTTTGGGGAAATATGCAAAAAAAATTTCAAAGTAGGGGGATATATGCAATTTTCCCTCTATAAAGCATATTGGGTCAAGGGTATTTTCATCTATGAAATTTTCTTAAATTTAAGACGCGTATAAGATATGAAACATGATGTACAAGAGCTTAAAGCATAATCAATTTAAAGGACTTAATCGGCGGGATAATTTCTGACTTTCTTGAAAATCGAATAGTTTTGTCAAGTTTTAAAATCTTCTGGGAAATAATTTCCGACTTTCTTGAAAATCGAATCGTTTATGTCAGTACACGAAATCAGTTTTAACCCTAGACGTGTCCTTGCTGATTGATCCATAAACAGCGGCGGATGAGGGCTAACGAAGACGCCATACCCGATATGGAACCAAAACCCTAGACAAATTTCAAGATTCCCTGGAACGCGGTTGCCGAAGATAAGTCCCTTTTTTCTATGCTGCCATTTAGCATTGAAATTTCAGGTAAATATCTAATTAGGGTTTGTAGTTTTCGTTGGCATGATGATTGATTTTAATGTTCTAATTAGGCATGATTTTTGGTGTGTTAGTTGCAGTTCTTTGCTATGTTAAAGAGTATTATGTTTTTTGAGTTGATGACCATCTCAGGTAACGGATTTCTCTTCTTTGCTGAACAAATTATTTGTTGTTCATTTATTTTTTGTTACGCAGAGTGTTATAAAATACGATTCTGATTTCTTTTAAAGAGACGTAAGATTTGGTTTGTATTGCTCTTTATATGACGGTTTCTTTTTATGTTGAAGGTTTATAGATTTGGCCCCTTTTCAGCCAGTTCAAAAAAGACTTCGAACTAAGAAATTGATTTTTGGGAACAACCTGATGGGTTTGGGTATCGACTTTTCTACTAGTGTTGATATTCTGAAAGATAGAACTCAAAGTATCTAGTTGTTGTGGTTTCTGGCCGTATGAATCAGAAAAGGAATCAGATCGTTGATGGATGGCGTGAAGTGCATTCATGTTTTTCGTATTTTTTCATATGCTAAAGTAGTAGAGTTTTTAGTAAGCTCTAAGCTTCCTTAGTTACCACTGATTTATTTATGTGCATGCCCTATGCTATTAATGTAAACTATTTGTTGCAGATCTAGAGCATTTAGGTACGTCAATATATCTGGACTACATCTGCTTTTCTATTTTAGCTTAAGGATATTTCTATCTAACAAAAATGTCTATTTGGTCATTAGGTACATGGCTTCTCCTTCGCTGCCATGCAAACGATACAACAGATCTGTACAAGGTTCAGATCGAGATCCAGGAGTTGGTAATATTGAACACCTTTTATGCAACTTGACCTTTGTCATCTGATTTAATTACTTACCTTACACCACTCTAATTTTTTACTTTTTTAAATCTATAGTTATTAATTGCCTGAGCATTGGCATCATTTACTGTACCAAAACTGATGCATATTGCTTCTATCTTTGTGTGGTTGGTAACTCAATTTCATTATTAAAATATTGGTGTCTTATCTTTCATTATTATTTGATGAATTTCTTGTTCTAACTTTCTCTCATGTCTGTATGATGCACAGATGCAAGGGGTTCACTGCATCATGCTAAATCATCTAAAAGTGATAGAGGAATATGGTTTGTTTGTCATTCGTGGGATTATTAACAGCGTCATTTAGACAGTGGCATCTTTTTCGCCCATTTATTTGGTGAAATTGTTGGTATTTGCATTGCGGATCAATAACTTTTGGATTCAAATTTGTGGTTGATCAGAAATATGTCATGTTGATCACTTGACATGATATCAACTTCAATAGTTAAAGATGAGCATCCACTGAACTTTTACTTATATTCATGCTTAGATTGTGTGCATGTTAATACTAACAGTTTATTTAGAGGCATTTTTATAGGTACATGAGCATGGAACTGAGGACGAGAAGCAGTACATCAGATTTGGGTTAATGGTCAAAATAGGTTCATGTTATTTATCCTCAGGTATATCAATAACCCTTCCCTTCCTGATATTTCACCAAATAAATAATAAAATACCCACACTGTTTATCCTCTTATGAAGGGCAAATAGTTTATTTGGATTTAAGGACTTAAAATTCATCATAGTATTTGAAAATCTTCAGATCATATTTTGGATGTGAGTTTAAAAATACACATGCATGTCGTGCAATGAAGCAAGTTCAAAGACTTGATAGGGGCCCCTCTGTCTTTGAAAATATATGATGAAATATGAATGAAACACACACTGGGGTAATTGTCTCTTCTTTTCTTTCCCTTTTAAAAAAAGATTATGTGATAAATATTCTCACAAAAAGTGTATCTTTACAATAATATTATGAACGTGAAGGTACTAGGAGAATGAGAAGGTGCAACTGGACTACATGCTGATGCACATGAACATGCTAGATGATGAGGCTAGGAATTCACTGTTATGAACCTGCAGGTCACAGATAATAATCTTTAAAGGAACTTTGTCAAACAGTGGATTCACTTTTAGATCTTAGGAGCATCTAATTCTTAATGAAAATGATGTTATTAATTAGTACTAGGACAGCTGCTTATGAGGGATTTAAATCCTGAATTTTACTTCCATACATTTGTAGATCTACGTTTTACAGTTATAGATATATCTAATTTCAGCAAAATTCTATCTTTCAGCATATAGATCTTGTATGTGAATACGCTTTTGGAAAGATCCCCAAGTTTATGATGGACAAGTGTTCTGATATGGAACTCTATGAGTGGACTAAAGTTTCCCTTTTCGATGAGGCATAAAAGGAGGGAATGAATCAAATGATTGAGGATCAAGAGCCAGCCTTTTGAAGCTGAAGCACTTTTGGTACAATGAGGTGACACGTATATTCTTTTCTTGTTAGGATTTTTCTTTCTTGGATCACATTAATCTGTGTAGAGCAGGTAAACTTTGCAGGCAGTGGCAGATCATATTAATCTGTGTTGAAAAACCGAGGTGGTGGGCAAATACCTTGGTTACACAGCGGAAATATGATCTAGTCTTTGTGTACTCGTTTAGTAGAACAAATGAACACCGGATAAGAACAACGATAGTGTTTGAGATGTGAAGATGATGAGTAAATTTAGTAGCCATAGATATATGATAAACAAGATGGAATGGTAGATAAAATATTAACCGAATGATTACAAGTTACTTACCCCACACATCCCGGGTATCATGAACAAGTATGTGTTCATGAACCCTTACAAGCTTCTAAATATCCATGACTAACTCTCTCTCTATCACTCATGTATTCCTCCATGGGACATGCATTTATTTATACTAACAAATGACCTACAAAGGGCAATATAGTAAATACTAATTTAGTGACAATATTACAATAAATAATAATCACTAGGGCCTTGAGTCTGTTGATGATGTGGAAAATACTGATGATGTGGCAAATACCCATGTGAGAAGACTTGGTAATATTGAACGTGTGCATGTGAACGTTGAGGTGACCGAGTAAAGAGGAGTGCACCTCAAGATCAGGAAAAGTTGTTGCAGAGAAGAAAAAGTAGTTGCAGCCTTCCCTATTTATGTTATGCTTTGGTTTCTAGTTAAAATTAGTCGAAAAAGCTTGTATTCATTATCTCCCTTTCATTTCTCTTGTAATCATTTGACATTGAGAAAGTAATAAACAAGCTAAGCATTCGACAATACCTGTGAATTTATCTCTGATTTCCAACACTTTGGTATCAGAGCTTCTAGGTTTCTTGACCCGATTGTTATATGCCAAAGTATCCTCGTTTTCAAACCATGTCGGTCGTTACAACTACAAATCCTCAGAAAGACAATCCATTTTCTTTTCAATGCCCTATTCTAACCTCAGCAAATTATACCACATGGGCCATTAAGATGGAGGCGGTGCTGGATGCACAAGGTGTGTGGGAAGCAATAGATCCACATGTTGGAGTGACAGTGGATGAAAAGAAAAGCAAAATGGCAAGAGCTTACTTGTTCCAGGCGATTCCTGAGGAGATACTGCTGCAGGTAGCTAAGAAGAAGAGTGCCAAGGAGGTGTGGGACTCATTGAAAACTCGATTTGTAGGTGCTGATCGGGTGCAGAAAGCAAGACTGCACACACTCAAGGTTGAGTTTGAAGCTTTGAGAATGAAAGAAGATGAAACCATTGATGAGTATGCTGGAAAGTTGTCGGGTATGATCTCAAGATACAATGGAGTAGGTGCCACATTGGGAGATGAAGAACTTGTTAGGAAGCTGCTAGACACAGTGACTGACAAGTTTATTCATCTTGTGGCTTCTATAGAGCAATACTCAGAAGTGGAGACAATGCCATTTGAAGAAGCCATAGGCAGGCTGAAGGCTTATGAAGACAGACTCAAGCTTCGGAAAGGAGGACCTGGCAATGGTGAAACATCCTTGCTATTTTCTAAGGTGGAAGGGTCATCTCAAAAGAAACCCTCTTACAAAAACAACACCTTAAAGGGCAAAGGTGCTGTAAATGAAAGAGGAGGAAGGAGTGGGTCAAGAGGAAGAGGTTCCTATAGGGGAAGAGGAGGCAGTGGGTATGCAAACTCCTCACAAGAGTTGGTGGATGGAACCAGAAAGGGAGAGACAAGAGACACATACAGTGTTTCAATTGTAAAGATTATGGACACTTTGCGTCTGAGTGCAAAGGTGAAAAGAAGGCAGACCAGGAGGTTCATCTGACTAAAGATAAGGATGATGAACCAACATTGATATTGTGTGTTTGTGGAGAAGAAAGAGAAGAGTCATTAGTCTAGTTGAATGAGGAGAAAGTGAACCCAAAGTTGTTTAAAGAACAAAGCAGGAACAATGCATGGTATCTAGACAATGGTGCTAGCAACCATATGTCAAGCAATAAGGAGGCTTTTGCTGAGTTAAATCAGAATGTCAGAGGTAGTGTAAAATTCGGAGATGGGTCAACAGTCAACATTCAAGGAAAAGGTACTCTTCTCTTCCAATGTAAAAATGGTGATCAATTGGTTATTGAGAATGCATATTATATTCCTGCTTTGACTAGCAACATATTTAGTCTTGGTCAACTAACTGAAAAAGGATATAGTGTATGGATGAAAAATGAGTATTTGAGGCTATACAATGACCAAGATGTGCTAGTTATGAAAGTCCAGAGGGCTGCAAACAGGTTGTATAAGGTTGAGATGAAAACTGCCAAACCAGCTTGCTTAAAGACCAGCCTAGAAGAAGATCCTTGGTTGTGGCATGCCAGGCTTGGTCATGCTAATTTTCAGACACTTGAAATAATGGGGAGGAAGAGTCTAGTAGAAGGTATGCCACACTTGTCACATCCTAAACAAATCTGTGAAGGATGCTTAGTAGCAAAGCAAGCTAGGCAATCATTTCCTCATGAAGCAAAATGGAGAGCTTCAAAACCTTTGGAGCTGCTACACGCAGACTTATGTGGCCCCATAACCCCACAATCACTAGGAGGTAACAAGTATTTTTTGCTAATAGTTGATGACCTCACAAGATACATGTGGGTATATTTTTTAAAAACTAAAGATGAACCCTTGAATTATTTTAAGGCATTTAAGTCACAGGTTGAAAGGGAAAGTTCACATGTGGTGATCACATTAAGAACCGACAGGGGTGGGGAATTTAATTCTCACGAGTTTGTTAAGTTTTGTCAAGAGACTGGGATAAGAAGGCACACAACGGCTCCTTACACACCCCAGTAGAATGGGGTGGTGGAGAGGAGGAACAGAAGTGTAATGGAGATGAGTAGAGCCCTTCTAAAAACAATGAAAGTTCCTGACATGTTGTGGGGTGAGGCTGTGAGGCATGCTGTCTATTTGCTTAATAGACTACCAACAAAAGCAGTGAAGGAGGTCACGCCATATGAAGGATGGAAGAAAAGGAAACCCAACCTGCATTATTTAAAGGTGTTTGGTTGTGTTGGATACACAAAGAAAGTTGGTGGTCATCTAACAAAACTTGAAGATAGGAGCAGTCCTATGGTCTACTTGGGTAAAGAAAAAGGAACTAAAGCCTATAGATTATTTAATCCAAGAGAGGACAAAATAATAGTGTCACGAGATGTCCATTTTAATGAGAAAAAACGTGGAATTGGCAAAGTGAAGGCATCAGTGATGAGTCACCATCAATATGGTCAACTTTGGCAGAAGGTACTAATGTTGCAGTACATGAAACATCATCACAAGCCTATAACCCCTATGATGCTTTTGAGAATTCTATTACCACTCCTAAAAGTGCTCATGCCACACCGGTTGGTGACAAAAATAATGGTACAAGTATAGTAAATCTCGAAGCCAGCCTTGAAAGTATACAAAACTCAAGCTCCATTTCCTCTAGTCTACAGCCAACAGTACCATTTGATGACACGCCTACAAAAGGCTTTCGATCCATGAGCAATATTCAAAATAAAACGGTGGCCATGAATGATGAAGAAGTGCATGATTTGTACGTAAATGAAGGAGAGCTACTTCTCATGGATGAAGAACCAGGAACTTTTGTAGAGGCTGTTTCAAACGAGCAGTGGTTAAAAGCCAATGCAAGCAGAGCTCGAGGCCATCAAGAAAAATGGTACGTGGAGCTTGACTGAGTTGCCACGAAATCATAAAGTCATAGGACTAAAATGGATCTTTAAACTCAAGAAAGATGCGAGAGGGAACATAACCAAGCACAAGGCTCGATTGGTTGCAAAGGGTTATGTTCAGGTTCAAGGAGAAGATTATGAAGACGTGTTCGCTCCTGTGGCTAGGCTGGAAACAGTGAGGTTGATCTTAGCATTGGCAGCAACTAACCGATGGCGTGTTCACCATTTAGATGTAAAAAATGCGTTTCTAAATGGTGAATTACAAGAGGAAGTTTATGTCACTCAACCAGAGGGATTCCAAGTAAAAGGAAAGGAGGAGTATGTGTATAGATTGCACAAGGCTCTTTATGGGCTGAAACAAGCTCCAAGAGCTTGGAATATCAAACTAGACAAAACATTAAAGGAACTTGGCTTCAAAAAATGCATTCATGAGGCAGGAGTCTATGTCATCAGAAAATCAGGTTTTGCACTAGTCCTAGCTGTCTATGTTGATGACATACTGCTTACAGGTTCAAGGGAAAAAGATATAAGAAGCTTCAAGGAAAAGATGAAGGCCAAGTTTGAAATGAGTGACATGGGTCCACTCAATTACTATCTAGGAATTGAAGTGAACCAGCAGGCAGGAGGCATTTTTATTAGTCAAAGTTCATATGCCAAGAAAATTCTAAGGTCAGCTAATATGGAGGAATGTAATCCAAGCCAGTATCCAATGGAGCATAGGTTACAATTGGTCAAAGATGGTGATGAAGATCCAGTTGATGCAACCTATTATAGACAACTCATTGGGAGTCTAAGGTATTTGGTTAATACTAGGCCAGACCTTGGATACTCAGTGGGACTTGTAAGCAGATTCATGGAAAATCCCAAGTCGTCTCATCTTGTTGCTGTCAAACATATTTTGAGATATATTAAGGGTACTCTTAATCATGGATTGAAGTACACCTCAGGAGGAGATGGTAAGATAGTGGGTTATTGTGACAGTAGTTATGGGTCTGATGTCAGTGACAGAAGAGGAACAACTGGCATAGCATTTTACTACTCAGGAAATTTAGTGACTTGGAGCTCACAGAAGCAAAAGACAGTGGCTTTGTCTTCGTGTGAATCTGAATATATGGCAACCACTGCAGCAGCACAACAAGCATTGTGGTTGAGAAATCTGTTCAACGAAATCACTGGGATGCAACCTCAATGTGTGAAGATGATGGTGGATAATAAAGGAGCTATATCACTATCAAGAAACCCAACAATCAATCAGAAAAGTAAACACATCGACACAAAATATCATTTCATACGGGAATGTGTAGAAAATGGTCTAGTCGAAGTGGAGTTCATAGCTGGAACAATGCAGAAAGCCGACATCCTCACAAAATCTCTACCAAGACTGAAATTTGGAGAGATGAAGCAGCTGATGGGGGTAATAGTCTGTCCACATCAGGAGGAGAATGTTGATGATGTGGAAAATACTGATGATGTGGCAAATACCCATGTGAGAAGACTTGGTAATATTGAACGTGTGCATGTGAACGTTGAGGTGACCGAGTAAAGAGGAGTGCACCTCAAGATCAGGAAAAGTTGTTGCAGAGAAGAAAAAGTAGTTGCAGCCTTCCCTATTTATGTTATGCTTTGGTTTCTAGTTAAATTAGTCGAAAAAGCTTGTATTCATTATCTCCCTTTCATTTCTCTTGTAATCATTTGACATTGAGAAAGTAATAAACAAGCTAAGCATTCGACAATACCTGTGAATTTATCTCTGATTTCCAACAGAGTCATATGTCTTGAGTCGTCATGGTCTTCACCGTGTTGTATGGACGGTATTATAATTAATTTGTTGAGCATTTAATTACATCTTCCAAATCATATCATCATGGTCTTGGAAATCCCAACATGTGTTCATGCTTAAAACACTCTAAATATAGGCTTTGATTCAAGTGTTTTTTTGTGTGTTTGCAAGGCTCAACTGGGTTAATTAGATGACAGTGATACTGATGATGTCCAACTTGAATCTCAGGTATTGTTGTGTTTATTGTAACAGAGAACCATATTGTTGAGTGAAAATGCTTTTCAGAAGCCAACTTAAACAATACTTAAATTTAAATTCCTTGGACACCCCAATATTATAAGATTCAACAGTTACTTCATTAGGTATAAATTCTTGTAATATTGTTGTTGTTTTCTAAAAAATGTCTGTACGAATTTAAAACCTATAGTGTTCAATTTTTTTTAATTTGAAATTAATATCCCATTTGCAATGGTATATCAAATACTTATGGATGGAACACTTTCAGAGGAAATCATCGTTTCGGACTTCTGTAAATGTTTGCAATAGTGTACAAACATCCTTATTGGATAGAGGGACTCCAGAAGTTGAACCATACAACCCGATGATAATAGATTGATTGTTTGTCGCTTTGAATTATGCTGTTTTAGTATTTGCTAAACGTATATGATGGATTCTTATCAATTTTAGACATAGATTCCCCGAATTCTATTATTAATTTCAAAGATTTGAACAACATTAGAACATTTGCAAGTTGTATGCTCTTTATATGGGGGTGGGGAGTTATTGCCATGTAGGCCATTCAGTTTAACCATATATGAATTTCAAAAGGTGAAACATCATTGAAACTTAAGTGGTTTCTATGGTTAGAGAAAGAATATTTTAGTGGTTCAACAAATACAATAATAAAACATGGTTACTACTTCATTATTTGATCCCTTCTTATTTTGATTGGTTTTTCTAGAAATGTCGGTTATTTAAACTATTTCTTCTTTATGGGACATATTTATTCAATATCCTATGCCACATGATATTTATTACATCGTTTGTGTTATGTTGCAGGTCCTAGAGTGAATGTTCCTCAAAGTCCGAGGTGGGCTGATACTAGGGCCATCAATGTAAGCTCCATCACAACTTTAGATCAACTTTAGATCAATTTGTTCTAATTTACTTTGTGCATGCGTTGTTTCATGTTGTTTTAGTATATGATGTTTTCATCTAATTTTGTTTCAAGCTATTTCTTTACTGTCATTCATAATTTTTTTTTCTGTTCATGATAAATGGAACAGGTTGGACTAGCAGTAGGTTCATTTTTGGCTCGTTATGTTACTTGCAGAAACCGACTTCTCATTGCAGGTTGAACAAGATATTGCTCCTTATCATTGTCTTTTATTCACTACTAGAAAAAGGGCTTTCTTGACGTGCATTGCGGGTCAAGAAAGTACCTTCTTGACATGCAAATTCGCGTCAAGGAAGCCGGGGTCAAGAAGCTTCTTGACGCACAAAATGCGTGTCAAGAAGTTCTTGACGCGCGAACCATGACACGCTATCCATGACACTCCATTCTTGACACTCATTATGCGCAACATCTTAGGGTGTCGTCTGTGTTTAATATATTATTATATTAAACAATAAAATTTCATGATGAATAGTTCACTTTTAGTTTTTTAATTTTAACCACGTGACTTTGGTTCTTTGACGCTTTCTAACCCTAAACTTTTATGATTTGATTTTTTCTTTTTAACGAAATAGTAAACTTTTAGTTTTTATAGTTTGGCCACATTGTTTCATACTCTTACGTTTTGTACCGTTTAACTTTTAAAGTTTTTTTTATTTTAAGTTTTGTTGTCTTCTATTTTGGCCACAAAAATTTTAACTTTTCTACTTTCGTTTTTAGTATATTTTTATAGTTTTTTACTTTCAAACCCTCTAACTTTTAAACTATTTTTTTTGTTTTAACTTTTGTTGTCTTCTACTTTGGCCACAAAACTTTTAACTTTTATACTTTCGTTTTTAGTATACTTTTATAGTTTTATACTTTCACCACAAGACTTTTAGACTTTTACGTTTTATACCACTTAACTTAATATATTTTTATAGTTTTATACTTTCACCACAAGACTTTTAGACTTTTACGTTTTACACTTCTTAATTTTTTAACCCTTTAACTTTTAAAGTTTTTTTTTGTTTTAAGTTTTTTTGTTTTCTACTTTGGACACGAAACTTTTAATTTTTCTACTTTCGCTTTTAATATACTTCTTAGTTTTATACTTTCACCACGAGACTTTTAAACTTTTACGTTTTATACCACTTAACTTTTTTACTTTCGTTTAGTATACAAATTCAACCCCGCAGCAACGCGTGGGGTGGGTAAACATCTCGTTTTTATTTATAATTTTTTAGTGTCGTCTGTTTATGACACACAAATTTGTGTCATGCCTTTTATGACACATACTTTCGCGTGTCATCCTTTTAATTGTTTTTTTAAATAAATTTTTCTAAAATTACTGATTTCCCTATTAAATCATATTTCACAAACCAAAATACAGAATAGCTGGTGTACCAAAACTATGCATTTCATACATTTAGCAATTGAATATAATTCGATTTCATGTTCATACATGCAATTCGATCACAATGACAAAAGTAAAATGTTCAAAGTTTACATGCATTGGATCACTACTACTACTTCACGTCCGTGTAAATGAAGTTGCAATCGTAGGTCAACCATTCTTCATGAATCTCATCAAAATCAGCATCTGTGTAATCATTGCTATCTCTACCAATCTGTGTAAAAGATAAAATACGAGAAAAAATGATCATCAAAGATAAAGTTAATTAATTAGAAAATGAGAAAACTTACTTTGTTTTGTTCAAGCACTATAATTCCTTGCCGAACTACCTCCTTCATGAATTTCAACACATAATAGCCACACTCTGTGATTCCTGGCTGGAGTGGACACTACACAAACAATAGAACATATGAAGTCACTATAATGCATTTAAAATATATAACTAATCTCAGAAACACATCAATGATCAGTTTGAGTCAATATCTTAGTCTTTAACTTATGTAGCAGACCTGAATTTCTTACATTTACAATTAAGAACAACAGCAAATTAAGAACACCAGCTAATTAAAGATTTAAAACAACAGCAAATTAAGAACAGCAGCCGTAGTCACTATATGTAGGGGTGTTCAAAAATATCCGAATCCGAATCCGAATCTGAAATATCCGAAATATCCGAAATATCCGAAGTCAAAATATCCGAAAATTCGGATATCCGAATTTTCAGATTCGGATATTGATTTTGAACATTTTCGGATATTCGGATATTCGAAAAATATCCGAAATAAATATTTTTTAAAATATTAAATTATAAATATTATTTAGTTTAACATACTTTAACTTAAGAAACCCTAACTCTAAAGTTCTAAACTTCGATTTTCACTCTTTTTGCCTCTTTGGATCCCGTCGTCCTCCAAATCTCGACCCTCACTGGCTCATTGTCTTACACCGCCGATTTGTAGTTTCCCATCGAGCTTGTTGCACACGGATTCGAGCTTCAAAATCGAGACATTTTATATTTTTTTTGTTGGTATTTGACTATTTAATGTACTTGTATTAGACTATTTGCTCATTTGGATGTTTATCACTAGTAATTTTAGAAAATATATGTATTTTTTTTTTTACTTTTTTTTTTGTTTGGAAAATTTGGATATCCCATTTACTATCCGAATCCGTATCCGAAATTTCGGATACGGATTCGGATAGTGAAAATCAACTATCCGAAATTTCGGATATCCGAAATTTGGATATCCGAATTTTCGGATATCCGGTTTTGAACACCCCTAACTATATGAACAGCAACAAATTAAGAACAGCTTACCTGAATTTCTTATATTTACAATGAAATTAAGAGAATGTTGTTACTTTCTGTAACCATTTGATAAATGGTACTAACAGGCTTATTGATAACTCAAAAAACTAAAGATGTAACATGCTTATTTGATAAATGGTACTGACAGGCTTATGTACTGAGAAGCCTGTTCTTCTTACCGGGCCTGGCAAGGTCAATCTATGAGACGAAATCCATGATTTATCCAAGACCTTAGGTAAAGTAAAACAAACAAAAGGATTACTACTTTATACTTAAACTTTAATTTTAACAAATCATTATAAATAAGGGCAATATTGATGGAAAGAACATGTATCAACTACTAAAACATATATGTATAAACTATCAAGGCATTCCTAGTTATACAAATCGACTTACAACCCATTTGGTCTTTCTTTCTTTTTAGCTAATATTTTATTTTCTCCAAGTATAAAAACCTTGCTGAAAATTATATAATTTTATAAAACACTTGCTGAAAATGAAGAATGCTTTAAAAGGTTAACCTATAGATAAATACTATGTTTTACACATTAATAAAGCTAAACCTGTAAAATAAACAGCCCTTAAAAAAACAGGATTTACTTAATATGAACTTTGGATTTGTTGTTATAAAAAACAGCCCTTAAAGACATGAGTTGTTTAAACAGTTTTAAAAAACAACCCTTAAAAACAGGATTTACTTAATAGGAAATTAGTATTTGCTGCTGTAAAAACAGCCCTTAAAATACAACCCTTAAATAGTAACACTAAAGTTTAAACAATTGTATTAATTTTCATAAACTGGAAGTTATTTTCCAGCAAATACAAATTTTTAAAAAACAGTTTTAAGAACAGATTTAAGATAGGAAACCAACTTTAACGGGTCAAATGGGTTAAGTTAAAAATACAAATTTTTAACCATTCATGCTTAAAGTTTTTATCCAGCAAATACAATATAAGGTGAAATCGGAAAGAAGATATGCATAAACATAAGAACCAATATATATAAGAATGAAATTAGGGAATACTGTAGGAGGAGAAAATTTGTTTTTGCCTCTATTGCTTGATGATAACAAATCTGTGGAAAACACATTCATTATCAAACATGAGTAAAAAGAAAATCTTCATCACAAAGAATAGATTGAAGGGTTTACTTACGAACCAAATAACACAACAATTAAGACAATTCTTCAATGTATAATATGATATTGATCCAATAATAATAAATAATATCTTGAAACATTCATAAATATGTTATAGTCCGGTTCACAAAGACCAAAAAACTAACAAAACCCAGGAACAACAGCCTAAATTCACAAACAACAATAGTTATAATAACAGACAGCAAGTCAGCAACAACAACCTAAATTCTTACTTTCTTAATATAATTATAAACCGCAACAGAAATCAGCATTCATGCACTAAGAACAACAACAAATTAAGACACTATATGAACAACAATATCATCCAAAATAGAGACTATATGAACATCAATAGCATCCTAAATAGAGACTATGTGAACAGAAGATGTGAACAGCAGTAGGCCAGCAACAAGTTAAAGATTTAAAACACTAACAAATCATATTAAGAACTGCAACAGTAAGTATAAAACACTAACAAATGTGGAACAGATTCATATACAATGTCAAAAACAGATGATTAAAAGATCAAAAACAGAACTTTTTTCATGATTCAAGGCTGTAATGTAATAGCTCAAACAAGTAGATACAAGTTCTAAAACTTCATAGCTGTAATGTAACTACTTGATTAGAATTTAGATATTGGTCTTGTAGACTTTCACGATGAACAAAAGGCCCAAAGTATTATCAAATATGAATTAAAGCAAGCAGAATTATGGTTTCATCAAGGGTTATGATGTATGCATAGCAGTAAGATGGACAATTAGACATTCACAACTTCACCTAGGCTTATGATGTTAGCAGAATTCAGTGAGATTGTTATAGGAAAACCCACGTTTGAGCCGATTAATCAGAATCACTTATCGGTCAAACACAAAAACATGTACTACACAAAAACATGTACTGTATACTCCTTGATATCTAATGTCAACAAGATCTCACTACAACTATGCAAATGTTACAAAATTAAGATTATGGGTAAAAAAATTGCATAATTTTAACTTTTGAGCGAAACCTATTGCAGGCATGATAAAAATTCACTGAAAAACAACAGAGGTGGCGTTTGGTTCACGGAATGTAATGTAATTGAAATTGTATAGTTTTCCTTTTAAAGTTGTGCTTACGTTGGGTAAAGAAGGAGTTTGAAATACGATGAATTCCTTTAATCAATGGAATTTAGAAATCCTTCACTTTAACGAAGGAAAGTTACATGACCTCAAATTCCATTGATTAAAGGAATTCATTGTATTTCAAACCCCCTTCCTTACCCAACTTAAGCATAATTTTAAAAGGAAAACTTTACAATTCCAATTACATTACATTCCGTGAACCAAACGCCACCAGAGTAACACCAAATAAAAGGTCAGTTTATTCCACTGAAAAACCAATCAAATTTAACAAAAATTATCGATGAAAAACATATCGATCTACAATTAATGTATCAACAATTAAGCAATAAAGTTGGGGGTTCACACCTTGTGTGTTTTCTTTGTATTCTCAAGTAGTAGCCCTTGCAAGTGGTCACCCTAATCTAGATTCCCTATGTCATATGCATGTGTGTGTGAGTATACAGGTCATACAATCTCTGGCCATGTTTAAGGGTGTGTGTCGCACAAAGCCTATAAATTTTAGGGGCCTCAAAGCTTACTACCACCTGATAGGAAGATGTAGTATGTTCATATTCTGTTGTTTATTAAACATTTACATAGCTTTCCTTCTGCAATTAGTGCATATAGAAATTGATTGGCTACTGTTTTGGATAAGCAATCATATCTATTGAAAATGCTATTTTGAAAAAGAAAATCGACTACAATACAAAGATTTGATTGAATAATCTGTGTATTAAATAATGCTAGAAAAACAATGATTTTACTTAGCCATTGATTTCAAGGGCTCATTTGAACAATTTGTGCATAAACAAATCCATATAATCATAGACCTTCACATAATCACACTGAAGTTGATTGACTAAGTTAAATAATAGCAACAGCAGCTATGAAAGGAAGAATATTAAACAGGTAGATACAAGTTCTAAAACTTCATAGCTGTAATGTAACTACTTGATTAGAATTTAGATATTGGTCTTGTAGACTTTCACGATGAACAAAAGGCCCAAAGATTTATCAAATATGAATTAAAGCAAGCAGAATTAGGGCTTCATCAACGAACTCAAAGGTCGGAATCGTGAGGGGATTAAGCACGCAGGATTAGGGTTTTAAAACAAAAACGATGAAATTAGGGTTTACATACCTGAAATCGCCGGCGAATGGAGTCAGGGGGCAAAGAACGGACCCAGTCTCAAATAGAATTGCAACGCCGGAGCTAGGTCACCAGCGAAACCAGACCAGTGCCGGAGCTAGGTCGGACGGACGAGTGACGACGAGTGTTTTGGTGAAAAGAAAAAAAAACCCTAATATCATATGAGCGGGATTTTAGAAATCCGTACACTTTTATGGCGCGAAAATAAAAATAAAAGATGACACTTGATTCTTGACGCGCGACTTTTATATGTCCTCCGTGTTTTTTTTTTAAATATGACAGAAATTCTTGACACGCAAAAATGCGCGTCATGAATTCTTAGGAATTACCTATAATTGACATTTTATTTTGACATTTTTTTTTGCACGTCAAGAATTATCGAGTGTCATCGTTCGCGTGTCAAGGAAGGCAGTTTTTGTAGTAGTGATTACGCCTTTTTTCTTATGACAGCAAGCTTTCTAACCTTTGACAAGGGTAGTTAGCAATTAGTTTTACTATTTAGGTAAGTTTTTAACATGAACTAAAGCTGGCAGAGAGATAAAAGCAAGAGTTGTTTTAGCAGCAAATAACCTGCTGTTTGTGTGCCTTTAGTGTATATTTGGTGCCTTATTCAGGATACTTTATGTGCTTCTTTAGAAGTCCACTTATTTAGAACACTATTTTGTAATATTGATATTATAGTTTTTGTTTATTTTTTATAAATAATTTATGTGATATCATCAACAATTATCTACCTAATCAAGACGAAGTTCACTGATTATAACTACTAAGTTGCAGACTGAATTCTAAATGTGGCTTGGGCTTTTGTTTTACAAAATAGAAGAAAACAGAAAGAACATAAAAATTGATATGTGGATGTGCAGAATCACATAACTATGTTGTTTAGGGAGGATGTGGACGCCAAAATGCTTATTTTAGTATAGTTGCGTTTGCAAATTGTATATATATACAACTAGAGATCAACCGCGCGTTGTTACGGTAATCCGAAAAAAAATATAGGTTTATAAATGTATTAGGCAATTCTCAATTTTTTGTTTACCTTTTTTTCATGTTATATAAATTTTGTATAAACATATTTCTCATTAATTTAAAAGGATCACAAAGTTAGTATTAGTTATAAATAAGAAACATATAGCATAAAAAATTAAATTTTTTTATAGTAAACAAATTCCAAGGGAAAAACTTTTAATGGGCAGAAAAAATTGCTATTGAGATTGAAAAATAGCAAGTGTAAAATGAGTTAAAAGGATTACAAAGTATCAGTTTAGACACATTTAGGCACCTAAGTGAGGTTTTAAAGTATGAGCTATAAAAGATAGAAAAAAAGAGGGAAACAAATATGGAAATTTTCGGATCATGTAGGGGGTATGCAGAGGTTACATATCAGCTGGTACAAATGGTTAAACAGCAATGATGCAGCAATATTTTGTACTACTAATTTCTATACCATATTGAGAAAATAATGTGTAAATGTTTTCAATTGTGGGTGGGATTATGGAACAAAAAGATAATAAACTTAATATTATACAGAGAACTATGAAACATGCAGTTGGTAGATTAAAGTCACAAATAGATTAGAGTCACAAACCAGACAGGAAGTTATATTGTAGATATTTTACAAACAATAGTCATTTCAAGAACCAATTTTAAAAAATAACAACCAAAACATAATTGACTCTTATAATTTAAGTAATATAAGAACCTTTAACAACAAAACAATCTGGCAACAAGCAAGACATTCTTAGGACACACAAAAGCTAATGTTTAGATACAAGCTTTACTATTAGTGCGTTGCCCTTTTTAAGCTCCGCCTTGAGCTTAGCCTTCTTGTTGCTGGTCTTCTTCTTTTCCGGCGCAGATGACCCACCTGCTCCCACGTTTAAAAGAACCAAGTGAGGTAAAAACAAATTCAAACCTAAACAAAAAAAAAACAACAAATGCAGTAATGACATGCTAAAGGAAACCATAAGGCTGAAAAAGAAAAAAAGAAAAAACCTAAGGTATAACTGTCCTGCGAGTTCCTAACTGCCACAAACCTTCATTTTGTGTTAACACCATGCTGATAAATGCAGCAGTGGTCATTATTGAGAGTGCTAAATCCTAGACAACTATCACAACCCTTATGTATAATATTTGTATGGGTGAGTTTACCCTTCTTGCCTAGGTTTTCCTCTCCGTATCGCTGTTCTGCGCCTCAAAAACCACAGATGTTTCCTCATCTTTAGTGGCTGCTATTCATCAGGAAAAAAGGTTAGCGGTTTAGTCGTTAGGTGTTCCAGATCACGTTTGCAGAATGTTTATGGCAGCGACATGTTTACCTTCTTCTGGAAAGAGTTCCCTCCTTGCCTTTCTTGGTTGCCTGTCTGTTAGGTAAAGTGGCTCTTTACCCTTTGATTCAGGTGCGCTAGAAGCACGTGTTCTTGTGCCTTAAAGTTGTTGCTTGGAAGTACAAAGATTTGAAGAGAGCTCATCGACGCTGACCTCCTCGCCCCCCTCCTTCCATGCGAAAATTTTGTTCTGTTTTCCTTCCTTTACTGATTTGATAGCTCTTGTATGATCGTCTGGTAAATCAGAAGAAGCAAAATATGTATAAATTCAGCAGGCAAAGATTTGGTTTATTTTTTATCCATTTTCAGTAACCCCATGCCTATAGATTATATATGATTCAAAAACAGCTACATATTTAACTATATGTACTCAAGTTAGTTATTTTCTTTATAAGTTTATCACATCAACATAGTAAAAGGTTTGTTCTATACATTATCTTTGGTCAATTCAATGTAAAATCCACTTCCTTTTACTCTTTGGGGTCAATACTCAATTATTTAACCTCATAATACACTAAAGTCCATGTTACCATCTAAACTTTATTTAAAAAAAATACTTTTAGGAGTAAAAAAAAGGCTGCATGTGGCAACCCTAAAACTTTTGCTTTCTTTCCCCAGCGACGACAGCCGAGACTGCGAGTGCTACGACACAAGAATAATTTTCGGGACGAAAATTCCAATTTCAAGGGGATGATGTGACATCCGGGAATTTCAAGGTTAACTTCCGTTAGACAATATCCGTTAGTTACGTTATAAGTGTTAACTTAGTAACTAATGCTTAACTAGGCCGAATGCGTCCACGTCCTTTGGTTGATCACCGAACCCACCCATATGTGCTATGTGTTCATTTATTATTGTCGTTATGTGCAATATGATTTAAATGCATGATTTAATATTGTGAATAGCGCGATTAATTGTAAATACTTGATTATGTGAAAATTGACCTGTTTTGGTAGCCAACGAAACTAACGGGCGAAACTATAGTGTCGCCCGGTAGCCAGTTAAGCTACCCGTTAACTCGTGACCAGAGCTAGTTTCGCCTGGTCAGCGAAACTGCCAGCGAAACTAGCCTCTGATATAAATAAACTTAATAAACCCTAGTAGCCTCATTTGCCTCATTTCACAACAAACACACACACACTCTTTTCTCCTGGAGATTCTGGTCAGTCGAGGTTCACACCGAGTTGTCGAGATCTCAGCCCCAAACCATCATCTACCAAGCTAGGAGATCGAACCGTGAGTCCCAAAAACCTCCATTTTGTGTTTTATATGTGTTTTTCTTAAAAAGCATGACCAAACCTTCATGATATTGCTTGATCTTCTGTAAATATGCTTTAGGATGCTAGATCTATCATAAAGTTGATGACTTTACGTTTAGAATCCAACCATGTTAGGGATCTAGATCATTTTGGTCATTTTAGGGTTTTGAACTTATTTTGGTGATTTGATGATGAAACTGCATGTTAAACGTGTTAAAGTTGCTTGATTTATGTTGGTAAATGCCTATGTATGCTAAATAATGAATTGCATGTAAGATCAGAAGCCGTTAGGTTGATTTTTAGGCAAATCCGTATGTTTTTCGCGACCAGCGAAACTGAGTGTTCTCTGGGCGAAACTATGTGGCGAAATTAGGCCTTCATTCAGCGACACTGCCGAGCGAAACTATAGTGTCGCTAGGGAAACTGACCAGACCTGCTCGAACGAAACTACCGAGCGAAATACCTGAACGAAAGTTCAAACCAGTTTCCCTGCGAAACTAGGCTAGCGAAACTGCGTCAGCAGTTTCGGGCGAAACTAGCCTAGCGAAACTGTGTCACCGGGCATTGCCTAGCGAAAGTGCTGCCCGTGCACCCAGCGAAACTGCCTAGCGAAACTGTGCTAGCGAAACTAAGACCTGATCCGAAAACCAAACTTGTGCAATTTGCTTGAATATTATGCCATGACTTACATGATTATGCTATGATGATACATGTTTGATTTCTGTAATATGTGAACCCTTGTTTATGATCAACCATCGGTATCGTGTGTCGGTATGTCGAGTCTTAGTTGCAACGTGCTATGTTATGGGCCATAGTGACGTTAAGTTAAAGTTTAGACACAACCTAACACCTAAGACCTTAATGTGATTACTAGGTCTTCGTTAGCAAACATAAATTGGATTAACAAGTGTAGCTGAGCAACCTAAGGTGAGTTTCACAAACCCTTTACTTGAGAGCCCGTTTGGGTCACAACGAACATACTAAACGGAAAACAACGCTGACAATTTGAGGTATTGCCTAATGGGGTACCTGTTATGGAAGTTGGAGTGTTTTATGGGGAACACTTGCAACTGTCCATCTTTGGGGTTTCAAATGAAATCCGGAACCAACTATTACGACACTTAAACTCTTTTTGGGATTTCAGATGAAATCCAGAATAAACATTTTAATATGACTAGTGTAGGTTAAAGTCGAAACCAAATGATATCACATGATTTCTAAGGATGCTTTAAAACTTAAAGTCCTCAACTTAGTACTGATGATCTGGAAAGCGAGGGGATGTTGGGTAGATCTACTGAGGGTTTGACAAACCCTGCTCCGCGGTACACAAATGTGTAGCCAACCGGCCGGGGGCCGAACGGAGTGCAATATCAGCCTGTTCTTAGTTGTGGGCATCCCAAATGGGACACAACTGGAGGCACAAACCAACGGCAAATGCCGTACACTGTTACGTCAGCTTTCAGCCCTAGTACGACTTCCTTAGTGCATGGAAACCGGATTAGCTACCCGCGATATCGGTTGACTGCTTTAACTTTTACATAACTAGTGCATATTCAGTAAACAAACTCTTGGCAATGTTTTGCAAAACCATACTACTTATATATGTTGATACATACGATTTTTGAGACTGGGCCAATGCATGTCATGCCCACCGTGAACTCACCAACCGTTAGGTTGACACTTGTGTGGTTTTCACTTTTGCAGATCGTTGAGGAGTATCCGCTAGAGGTTGGCATGGCACTTGAAGACTTTGTTTGTTTTAAACTAAATTTGGGGATTTAATACAATGACTTGTTTATGTAAAGCACGTGGTTAGTGCTAAGACAAATAATTTTCCGCTGCGTATATTTTGAAACTGTTTTTATTATTGATGCTTGGACTTTACTCTGATTCATTTAGTATTTGTAACTAATGGTTGTGGTCCTGGTCTAGTCGCGCCCCTTAACGGTATAAACTCCGTTAGTGGTAAATTGGGGGTGTGACAGATTGGTATCAGAGCCATAGGTTGCAGAGAACTGGAATCAATTTTTGAAAACGATTTGGAAACTGCAACTTGAAACCTTAGTTACAAACGAACAAACGAATTCCCAAAACCAAAAATTTTCACGTGCCAACCTGGGATACTCGCTCTGCTGTGTAAGTAAATACTTCATATGTATATATATACGTATAGATATATATATAGACCGTGTCTAGGAAGTCTAACGGAAAACCTTAGGGAATTTTCACACACGAATACGAAACGCGAACGTTAATACGCACACTACTTCGGGGGAAAGCGACAACGAAACGATGCTACGCGCTACGTCCTGATTTCTGCTACGACGACTGCGCCGACGGTGACTTTTATGGGAAAGCCGACTTTCGACGATAGTACTTACGAATTCCGACGTTCTTCGACGACGCCTCGATTATGCACAAAATTTTTCTGGACTAATTGAAGGATAACGGGAAATTGCTAATATACATATTATGGGATATGTATAGAATATAACTGTGACTGAACACTGTCTACTTTCACTATCCAGAAAATGTCTGGAAGAGCGGGAAGGAACAACATCAATCTGACGCCTGCACAACTGCAAGCGATGATCAACGAGCATGTGCAAGCCGCCGTGGCAGCCGTGCAAGCTACAATTGCCGCCCATGGTAATTATTACGCCGGTTTAGGCACAAGGCGATATATATTTTGACCTGTTTAAAATTTGAAACCCGAACTATTAATTGCATCAGGAAACGTCCATCACTGTACCTTCAAAACTTTCATGGACTGCAAGCCAATGACATTCTCCGGCGAAGAAGGAGCGGTAGGTCTCCTCAGATGGATTGAGAAGTCAGAAAAAGTCTTCTCCATGTGTAACTGCCCGGCCGAAAACAAAGTGAAGTTTGCTACTGGTACATTCGAAGGTGCAGCTCTGTCTTGGTGGAACGCTGAGATTCAAATGATTGGGAATGATGCGGCTAACAACATGGAATGGGGAGCGTTCAAAGAATTGATTATGGAGGAATACTGTCCACGCGATCAAGTCAAGAAGCTCGAAGGAGAATTTCTGAACTCCAAAATGATTGGGTCTGAAGTCGAAGCGTACACTGCGCGATACCATGAGTACACAGCACTGTGTCCGTCTATGGTTGACGCTGAGTTCAAGCGCATTGAGCGTTATCTGGAGGGTCTCGTACCCCAAATCAAGAGTCTGGTAACTGCAAGCAACCCGGTAACTGTACAACAAGCCATCCGTCTGGCTCACAAGTTAACTGATCAAGAGGTTGAAAGGGGTACACTACCTGCCAGAAGCTCTGAAAAGACCGCCTTAAGTGGCAAAAGAAAGGCTGAAGAAGAAGCTCCAGCAATGTCTGTGAATCAATCTGGGAGATCCTCAAACTCCCAGTATCAAAACAAGCGACCTGACAACACAAGGTCCACTTTCAATTATGGCAGCAACAGTGGGAGCAACAACCGTCAAGGCGGTAATGGAAACTACAAAGGCAAGGCTCCGTTTTGCAACAAGTGTGAGAAGCACCACAGGGGTATGTGTAGCAAGGGCTTAGAGTGTGGGAGATGTGGAAAGTTGGGTCATGAAGCCAACAACTGCTGGACCAATTTGCAGAGGCTGAACAACAATGGTCAGAACCAAGGGGGAAACAACAGGGGAAATGTGAACAACCGTAACGGGCCAGGAAACAATCTGAACAACAACAATGGTGGAGCCCGTGGTTGTTTTGAATGTGGTGCGCAGGGCTACATGAAGAAAGATTGTCCGCGATTGCGCAGACAGGGAAATGGAAACAATGGGAACCAGGGAAACAATGATGGGAACGGAAATGGTGGAAACGGTAATGGCGGGAATGGTAGAGGTCGTGCTTTTGTGATGGGTCAAGGTGAAGCTCGCAACAATGCCAACGTGATCAACGGTAAATTTATATTGAATGGTTTCTTCGCTACTGTTTTATTTGATTCTGGTGCTGAAAGAAGTTTTATTTCCAATAAGTTTGCTAGACTAATTAAGGCTAAACCAATTGACCTAGATGCTAAGTATGTGGTAGAATTAGCGAATGGTAAACTTCATGATACGACACAAATAGTGAAGGACTGTAAGTTAGAACTAGCAGGCCACACCATAGGAATCGACCTTATGCCCTTTCCGATTGGTAGTTTTGACGTGATAGTAGGAATGGACTGGTTATCTGAAAATCGAGCCGAAATCCTGTGTCAAGAAAAAGTGGTCCGTATTCCACTCGAAGGAGGAGAGGTGTTAACAGTCCAAGGTGAAAAGGGTGGAACAGTGACCGGAATTATTTCGTATCTCAAAGCTCAAAAGTGCCTTCGTAAAGGTCACTTCGCGATTCTTGCAAACGTCACTGACTCGACACTTCCCGAGCGCAGAATCAACGACTACCCGATAGTCCGCGACTTCCAAGATGTATTTCCTGAAGATCTGCCTGGTTTACCTCCATTCCGACAAGTTGAGTTTGGAATCGATCTAACTCCTGGAGCCGCTCCGATTGCGCGCGCTCCGTATCGTTTGGCTGTAAGTGAACTCAATGAACTATCTGCACAACTTCAAGTGCTACTCGACAAGGGATTTATCCGTCCAAGTTCGTCTCCGTGGGGAGCTCCGGTGTTATTTGTAAAGAAGAAAGATGGAACGTTCCGGATGTGCATCGACTACCGAGAACTTAACAAAGTCACGATCAAGAATCGGTACCCACTACCTAGAATCGACGATCTCTTCGACCAGCTTCAAGGTTCAAGTTACTTCTCAAAGATTACTAGGTCTTCGTTAGCAAACATAAATTGGATTAACAAGTGTAGCTGAGCAACCTAAGGTGAGTTTCACAAACCCTTTACTTGAGAGCCCGTTTGGGTCACAACGAACATACTAAACGGAAAACAACGCTGACAATTTGAGGTATTGCCTAATGGGGTACCTGTTATGGAAGTTGGAGTGTTTTATGGGGAACACTTGCAACTGTCCATCTTTGGGGTTTCAAATGAAATCCGGAACCAACTATTACGACACTTAAACTCTTTTTGGGATTTCAGATGAAATCCAGAATAAACATTTTAATATGACTAGTGTAGGTTAAAGTCGAAACCAAATGATATCACATGATTTCTAAGGATGCTTTAAAACTTAAAGTCCTCAACTTAGTACTGATGATCTGGAAAGCGAGGGGATGTTGGGTAGATCTACTGAGGGTTTGACAAACCCTGCTCCGCGGTACACAAATGTGTAGCCAACCGGCCGGGGGCCGAACGGAGTGCAATATCAGCCTGTTCTTAGTTGTGGGCATCCCAAATGGGACACAACTGGAGGCACAAACCAACGGCAAATGCCGTACACTGTTACGTCAGCTTTCAGCCCTAGTACGACTTCCTTAGTGCATGGAAACCGGATTAGCTACCCGCGATATCGGTTGACTGCTTTAACTTTTACATAACTAGTGCATATTCAGTAAACAAACTCTTGGCAATGTTTTGCAAAACCATACTACTTATATATGTTGATACATACGATTATTGAGACTGGGCCAATGCATGTCATGCCCACCGTGAACTCACCAACCGTTAGGTTGACACTTGTGTGGTTTTCACTTTTGCAGATCGTTGAGGAGTATCCGCTAGAGGTTGGCATGGCACTTGAAGACTTTGTTTGTTTTAAACTAAATTTGGGGATTTAATACAATGACTTGTTTATGTAAAGCACGTGGTTAGTGCTAAGACAAATAATTTTCCGCTGCGTATATTTTGAAACTGTTTTTATTATTGATGCTTGGACTTTACTCTGATTCATTTAGTATTTGTAACTAATGGTTGTGGTCCTGGTCTAGTCGCGCCCCTTAACGGTATAAACTCCGTTAGTGGTAAATTGGGGGTGTGACACTGCAGGTTTCATTCTTTTACAATGGTAAATCAGAATACAACTTTAAGATGAAATAGAAGTAAACTCACATAAATAAGCAGATCTAGTTATTTGTGGAGCATTAGAAGATAATAACTCACATAAAAACAATGACAAAATCCGCTCTGCAGAGAACCTAAACAGAAACAAAATTTGAGAAATTAGGTAAGGAAACAAATGTTAGTTGTGTTAAATACACCAGAACAGTAGACGAAGACGAAGTGAACACGATCTTCTGAAAGCAACCGCAATTACAATTTATATAAAAAAATAATCATTAGCTAAACCTCAAGATTTCTGAATGAAGAAAACGGTACCTTCCTGTCTCTAGAAGTCTACATAATTGATATTTCTAAAAAAACTACATCTAGAATAAAGGAAAAATTAAGGGTAATTTATATTTGACCTTACGAATGTGTGTTTAGCAAATGAATAAAAGGTGCAAATGAATAAAAGGTGGCTGAGAAAAAAATCTAGTCTTTAAACAAACAAATGAACTTAAGTTAATTGTGAGCAAATAATAGTGAGAGCCGAGAGGTGATACCAGAAGTTTTGAACCTTACATATATATCTTTTGGAAGAAGCGAAGATTTCTCGAATCTGCAATCCTCGGAACCCAAGTCCCTAAACTTAACAAACATGTAAAACAAACCATAAATCAAAAGAACAAAAGTAAACGAATAGTGAGCCTCTAAAAGGCCTCGTTCAGATCCAATGGATAACAATCAAAACCACGCGTGTTGCTGCGTACATGAAGAAAATTAACATCCTCGAAGAATAACAAAAGATGAAGTTGAAAATGTTTCATCAATCTAGTAAGATTTAGAGGAATGCAACTTGTATTTCAATGAGAACGCTTGAAGAACAATGCGATATACAACAACATATTGCATAATGAAGAGAAAAAAATTATTTGTCGACATGTGTAACTAAAATAATCATAGCCGAATAACTAACCGTTATGCCTTTAGAATTTAGATGTCTGAACCAGATGTTACTCGATCAAATGCATCTACCACAACTCCTAAATTACAAACACCAACACCCATTCCAAAGTTGTATAAAATCAAATTATAGAGAATGAACAAAACATACCTGGTGAAGTTGAATGAAACATACACCAACACCCATTCCAAAGTTGTATAAAATCAAATTATAGGGAATGAACAAAACATACCTGGTGAAGTTGAATGAAACATACAGAAGTACATTTTGCTTTAAGAGATAAGTGTTACAAACAATAAAGATTACATGTTTATATACACTACCAACATGGGATATAACTATTTCAGTATCTAATATAAAATATAGATGCATACATACAAATTGGAAATCAGAATGGACAATTTTACAAACATATGTAAGCTCCTCAACCAAATTACTTGGCTATATATGCATATTATCAAGCAACAAAAGCAATGAAATAACTTGCATCAACCATCCAAATATGAAGTATATTATCGAGCAACCAAAACAATGAATTAAGCTACAGTATCCATCAAAATCTAAAGGTGTAGCAGTCACAGAAGCTGCAATCCATAAAGAAACAAATCAGCAACAATTAACTGCATAATTCATTAAAGGTATACATAATTATGTGCTGATTAACAGCACATATATTGTTGGTCTACGCCAAACTGAAATCTATACTTTATTGAACCCTCACTAAACTGGCTAACTAACTATACTCACGTAAGCACCAAAGATAAAGAACCCAAACAAAGAACTTGATAATCACTGCAAAACAACCAAAAAAAAACTAAATACATCCTATTGTTTAAGAAGAACCAAAGTAAAAAAAGAAAAAAGAAATAACAAACTGAGATGGTGATGAACTCATAAAAATGTTTCAATCTTAGGCACATATCAAGTGGAACAATAAATGAAACAACATTTATCACAATAACCCTTTTAACCAAAGGGTAGGTAGCAATTAAAAGTCATGTGAGCCCAAAAAAAGACATGCAATAGATATCACGATGACAACCCTATAAACCAAATTCAAATAAATGTCCAACGAAAAAGCCATCAATACCTATAGAACAGATATGTTCCACAGAAGCCAACAACTATGCAAACCTGTAACCCGTACCAAAACAAAAGGAAAGAAAAAAAATCACAACGCAGTTCAAAATGCAATTCAGAAGAAACCCAGGCATCAAAATATGAAATCTTCAATTGATGAAGAAACTGAAGCATAAGATCTGATTTGCTTTCAAAATATGAAATCGTTATTGACCAAAGTAACCTTAAACACCATGAATAATACGATCTGATTTGCTTCATAAAGCGTTTGAGAGAGGGGAATGATTAACCTTCAAATTGCTATTAAGGGTGCTAATCCAACTGTTGCTGGATATTCGATGCCCCAATAAGCAACCCACTATGTTTGCACCGCATGTGGAATAGTCGATGGTCAGTGACTACAAACAACACAAACAACTTGAAACAAAATCGCCTTGATTTTTTTTTGCATCAATTATGGGTGGATATCAAAACCCTAAAACAGTTAAAACTGGAAGCAAAATCTCCGTTTCTTTTAACCCAGGATAGCAAAAACCGAAAAAAACACATACACCTCAACACCAATGAATCCAAAAAACAAAACATTAAAGCAATTGTTTATAACAAACCAAGAACATTTTCAAAAGAAGAGGCAAGAAATTAAGAAGGGGCAAGAAATTATCGTATGAACTTGGGAGGAGGATCGGATGTAACTCAACAATGAGAGAATGAGGTGAAGATAAAGAAAATAAACACACACCCTACCGCTACACGTCCTTGATGCACTGTGCCGGTCATTCCTCGTCCTTGATACGTGTAAAGGTGAGAATTCAAGGAACCAGAACCGGAAATTTTAAGATGCTCGACACAATTTCTCGAGGACAGCTGAAGGTGAGATAAGTTCAAACCTGCACTGCTCCGTTAACGGCCTGATTGGGTACGGTGCTATACAACCAAGAGACCCAGAAATCCCAAACCTGCAGTTGCTGAAGAAACAAAACATGAAATCGATGAAACAGATATGAGTATTAAATCAGCGCTTCATCTGAAATGGAGCAACATCGCGACATCCGTCTAAAAAACGGACCAACGGCTAATCGGAAACAGAACAACGATCCAGCGCCTCATCGTAGACTGACCATGAAGAGATGGATAGAAATATTGAGCAGGTCGAAGATGGAACCGAAGAGACAGTAGAGAGAGAGGCAGAAACGCGTGAGAAATGGTAGCGAGAAAGATAGAGGTGTACTGTTTAGATGAGAAGGAGAAGAGAGGGGAAGAAGACGACTGTTAAAACCGAAGGAGAAGAGGAGGAAGAAAACTGCGTTAAAACCTACGACGAACAACAATTAATTTATAATATTAATTTATAATATATAGATATAAATATTTTTATTTATTCTTTTGAACAGCAAAGTTTCATATTGTATTATACTATATTACAATTCACAACATTTTTTTAGAATATTTTATTATGGTTAGAGTATTTTAATGTTTCTTTAATATTATTTTATTCAAGTGTTTATAAACTATTATTTTTGAACTATTATTTTAAAATATATATATTTTAATATATATATTAAAATAATCTAATTTTGTTTTAAATATTTAATTAATCAAATAGGTTTTATGTATTTAATTAAATGATATACGATCGCTCCAATGGTTTTGTGTGCTCACGTTATCCTAGCGGTAACCTCTATTGACCACCAATTTTGTGTGCTTGCGTTATCTCAGCGGTAACCTCCATTGATTACCAATAATTTATATTATCCTTGCATATTACAAATGCAATATTCACGTTGTCAGGCCGGTAACTTCCATTGTAATGGTTTTGTGTGTTCGCATTATCACAATGGTAACCTCCATTTAGATTATTTAACTTTATAACTTTTCTTTTTACTTTTTATATTTTTGTTTTAGTTGTGTAATACGTAAACTTTTAAATGGTAAATATAATTTGGTCATAATTTTACAAGTGATTTTGGTCGTTCAATGTTTTCAATTTTTCGTTTTCCACCACGTATCCTTAAAGCAATGCGATGGTTTTGTGTGTTTGCGTTAACCCCACGTTAACCTCCATTAATCACTAATAATTTATATTATTGGTGGTGTAGCAGTTTAACTATTTTTTCTACCCGTGTTATCCGAACGATTAAAACAACAAGAACACAAACAAACGAGACCGCGTTGAGATGAACGAAGTCATGATCTTTTGTGAAGCTCACTCTATGTAAAATAAAAAACAAACTAAGCTAATAGAACTAAAGTAACAACGTTGCAATTTTGGTAACATCATGACGTCATTCTTGAACACATCCGCGCAACGCGCGGATGGTTAAAATCTGGTATATATACAATTGACAAAGTTTTGAATATTTTATTAGGTTTATATTATTTTAATCAATTTATTTGATTATAATATTATTTGATCTATTAAATTCAATTACAATATTTTTTGATTTATTACGAATTTTTATATTTTGGATTTATTAAATAATATTTATGATTCTTCTCATACACGTAGCATTAAAGCAGTTAAATAATTCTTTATATTATATACAAGTTGTTCCAAAAGATAACGCTCTCGCTATCCAGCTCAGTTGGTTGAGTCTGTCCCAGTTGAAGCAGCTTTCTTGAGTTAGAAACCAAGGAGTACTAAACTTTTTTGTCCTCTTTTCCGATATCTTTTTAACAAAAAAAAAACCCCTCAAAACGTTACAATATATTTCATTTTTCTTAACATTTATTTTTTCTTCTTACGTTCTTTTATTTTTTCCTTTTTTTTCTTTTCTTTATTTTTTTCTTAATTCAAATCATATGAGCCGTTTGACATCATTAGAGTATCTTTGTTCTTTTTAATCTGACATTCAAAATAAATCGTTAATTAAAGTAAAATTTAAATGAGAAAAAGATTAAAAAAGTTGTGTTTGCGCAAAAAAAAAATATAATCGTGCAATATTTAAAGGCAGGCTGAAATGATAACGGTCACCGAACATATTTAGTGTAGAGGGAGAAAGAAATTTGCAGAGAGAAGTCATGGATTGAGAGAGCTAATAGAGCGGTGATATAGAGAAAGATAAATGGGTAGCCGGAATAAATAAAAGCTTACGCATCAGCATATACAACCACCGGCCCCCCAACCCAATAATAATTAAACACACACAAACGACGTTGTATAACATTGTTAAAACACTACAAAAACATTCTAATTAAAGAAACTTAATTATTAGCAATAGCCACCTTGATATGTGCTTTGTTATGTGTTGTAATAAAAATGAATTATAATCAAAATAGAATGTTGAGTGTTTTTTTATGCTTTAGTGTTTAGGATTAAGAATGTCATTTAAGTGTTTTGACATCGCGTTATTTAACTCAATCACTCCATCATCAATACAACCCGTCGCAACTCCGATTGGTAGAAACCCCAAATACAACCATGAAAACCATTCAACACCTCTATCAAGGTGATTATGTGATTAGTTGTAATTATATAATATTTTTAGCTAAAGACCCGAATGAATGAAAATGGCTACAAGGGATTCTAAGAAATCCTAATCGATCTCAGGTCGATGTTCTTACATTTTTACTTGCGTGCCATTTTATTTCTAGGGTACATCTGCCTATTTTTATCGCATTGTTAAAAAGAGTTTGATATAAACGTTGTCACTTACATGGCTAATTTTGAATTTTATCAAATGCATGTGGTGAATCGTCCTAATGTAATATTAAGGTATGAAGTCTCAATAGTGATTATATACAAACTAATGTGATTGAGTTTAAAATATTTTTGAAAATCGAGCAAAAAAATATATACTTAAACCTATGTATGTGAATATCATTTACCTATGTTTTATCTATATTCGTAACACTATGTTTCATCTATATTTGTAACACTATGTTCCATCTACATTTGTAACATCCATTGTAGCTTTGATACAACCCGTGAACCGCTGCAACGCACGGTTGACACCTCGTTGATTAAAAGTGGCAAATTGAAGGGTTAGAACTAAAATTTGCAAATTCATTAACCTTCTATTTTGATGATATATTGGAATTTTTGCATGCGATTGAGTATATCGTAGTTCCAAGTGGCCAACCTGTAGAGCTTCTCCCAAGATGCACTAACCTTAATCCAAGGCTGCAGTTTCTTCCCCAGAAGCTGAACAAGAAATCAGAAAAACACTCTAAATTGTGTTCAAAGGACTTAGTTCACCGCGTACATGTGGTGTTGGAGGTACATATATTACTAGGCTGACATTCGTGCCTAATTAGTGCACGAAAATGATTTTATATCACCAGTTGATGTACAATCATTTAAATTATTAACTGTGTGTCACTAAAAGTTGTGACCAAATGATGCCTTTGGCTTGTGCATGTTTGTATATTATGAAAATCTGTAAAGACATATTCATATGTATTTATTAACTTTTTCTTCAGGGTAATATTGATATGTAGATGGTTATACTATATTATTGACATAGTGGCATAATCATCTGGTCACAAATTTCTTACTATTGATATAAACTAAAATGTGTTTTTCTTATCCAAGATACCCACAGCTCCATCCCTTTTATCGGTGGCCTGGACCATAACTATAACCATTAATATTTACAAAACCAACTTTTGATGTTATTTATTCCAACCAAGTTAAAAATATATCTATAAGTGTCAAAGCTTCATTTAGAACTAGCTACTAATGGTTTATGATTTACAAAGGTGAAGAAGAGTACTATGAAAGAAAGTGTCTCATTTGACCTCTAATGAGAAAGACTCGTAACATAGATATATTATACCGATGCTATTAATTTAAAAAAAAACTAATAGCTATACACTGCATTATATCACGAAAGAATTGATTAATTAACAAAAAAAGTACTCTGTTGGTTGATTGTCGCTGCTGCCGCATCGCGCTAACAAAAATGAATATGAAGTTGTAAATTGTCAAGCCACCGTAACTCGCGAACAAATAATGAATACACATTGCAAACTGTCGCCACCACAACGCGCGGACACCATGCTAGTAGACCAATTACATATTTTTCCTTATCATATACTTATTTCTTAATAATGTCATTATACGGATGGAGTACAACAATCTTTTCTGCGATTACACACAGTTTGACAAAAATTAATAGAAGATCTGCATTGGCTCTCCTTATACTCACCGCAACAGCAATACTCTAGATAACCAGGAGTCGGGTCACAACGTAGTTTACAATTTTTTGGAGGTGAGGCTCCAAAAGCATGAATATCATTGTCATCATATTTTCTACCTATATATAAATAACTAGGTTAGTAACCCGTGTATTATACGGGTTGAATAAATATTCATAATATTAGATAACTACAAATAAATTAATAAGTGATTTGAAAATTATAAATAACATAATTCTTTATCATTTTTATAAAGTTTGAGATGATTGAATTTTGGGCCATTTGCATATCTCCTCCTCTAAATTTAAGAAATTGCATATTTCACCAAATCATGCTATAGCATTGTACATTATGTATTAAAAATTTGTATTTTGGGAAAATTTGCAATTTTTACCAAAATTAGGGGGATATATGCAATTCCCCCTTGAATGTTTCATTAATTTTCAAAGAAAATTAATTTAAAATTTTTGTTTTTAGATTTGGTAGTTTAACATGATTTATTCAATATTCAAGGTAGGTATTGAGCTTGATTGTTGTGATGTCAAGTGAAAAATTATAGGTGGACACCCTAGAAAGAAGCCATATGGCATCCGAGTTAGTGCTTTATTAGATTTAAAGATATCATGATTAAAATGTTCATAAAAAATCCCACATTATAAATAGTTAGTTGCTATTTGTACCCCTGTGATTAATATTTGGACCCTTCTGACACGTATACGACCCGTATATATAATACACACTGCTCGCATGTAGTCACTGAAAACTAGGTGCCAGGAAAAAGCATACGGCCCGGATAATAAATATATCCACCCCGTATATATTTACATGGCCCGGATATGTGTATACGTCTCAAAATTATATTGTTATGTTTTTTTAGTGTTTTCATAGTGGAAAGAGTTATACGGTCCAAATAAAAACAATATACAACCCATATAGTGTATATGACCGGGATACATAGTCCATAAACAAAAATACAACCCGTATAGGTTATACTATCTGGATATATTTTCTATAGGGGCTCAATAAATTGCAGAATTATAATAAAATGTTTTTTTATTCAGACCATATATAATAACTGAAATCAAGATGTGACTTTGAATATATATATTTTTTTATTTTTTAAATTTAAATCTTACTAAGGTTTTAGTTTTAAAATTTTATATAATATGAATATTTTTAGTTTATTATTGCGAATGTTTTGATATTGTTTTTTTGGTGACGAGACACAGTAATACACTGTGCAACGGGTTTTGTTCAGTGATATCCTTGAAACAATTACCACATAAATCGACGCAGAAACACACCATGCAACGCAACAATTCTTGAGTTAAATTGTTCATTCGTTTTATTTGTAGATTAAATGAATCGATGAACATCATTTTATACGAAAAATAAAATGATTTTGTCAAAAAGAGCGTCTGATACAAAATTGAATTTGAGATATATCAGGCTCGTATACTAGTTTATCCAACCGATATATGTCACTCTTTTTTATTAAACTGACAGGATGCAGCTTTTGTTCTTTTGAAAATATACGGACCGTATACATATATATGTATCCAACCCTTATATCTACCTTATTCAGGCCGCATAGTATTTGTATCCAGCCCGTATACAAATCATTTTTTTTAATTAAAATGACATGTGAGAAACTTTTGTCTTTTTGGAAATATACAGGCTGTATATAATTATATCAGGGCCTCATATATTATATAGACCGTATATTTCTCTTATACAGCCCGTATACGTCACTTTTTTTTATTGAAATGACGTGTATTAACTTTTTTTATCTTTTGAAAATATATGGGCTGTATAACACCTTTATCCATCCCGTATAGTATATCCGGCCCGTATATATTTGTTTAGAGTAAATTGTCATTTTCATCCTTGTGGTTTGTTCAAAATTGTCAATTCAGTCCAATACTTTAAAAATTGCCAATTCGGTCCCTGTGGTTTGCAAAAATTGCCAATTCAGTCGAATACCAGCACTTTTTTGGACTGAATTGACATTTTTTTTGCAAAACCATAGGGACGAAATTGGTAATTTTTTATAATTTTTTGGACTGAATTGATAATTTTTTTAAACCATAGGGACGAAATTGATAATTTTTAAACTATTGGACTGAATTAGCATATTTAACAAACCACATGGACAAAAATGGCAATTTACTCATTTTTTTATCTGGGCCGTATATAGTGTTCAGAGTTCCCTGAATTCTATGTACCTATCAAGCCCGTATATTTTTTGTATACGGCATGTATAGGTGTACAAATATGAATCAGGGGTCCAAATAGAACAACCCTATAAATAAATTGAAAAAAATTGAATATTAATAATCCAACTAAGAATTTAAAGTGGAGACGGGTTTAAGGCAAGGTGGTCATCTCTCTCATTTTTTATTTATTTTGGCTATGGAGGGACTTCACGCGTTGATTAATAAGGAAGTTCAATCGGGAGGGGGGGGGGGGCTGAAACCGGCGATGGTGGGGCGTAAAAAAATTCCGATTTCACATCTTTTTTACGCCCGATGATGTCATTTTTGTGGGTGAACGGTCGACGAATCATTTGCTGCCATTAACCGAGTGTTGGACATTTCTTATAGTTTATCTGGGTTGAAAATCAACCCCGGAAAATATAATTTATTTGGGGTTGGGAAAAGATGCAGAGATCGAGAGGTTGGCGAGGTTAAAAGGGTGTAAAGTGGGTACATTCCCTTTTAGTTATCTCAGGGTTATGGTGAGTGATCGCTTGAAACGGTTAAAGCTTGGGAACCTGTCATCAATAGAGTTATGCAAGTCTTTCGAGGTGGAAGGCAAACTTATTATCGATTGGCGGGAGAATGTCTTTGGTGTCGTCGGTATTAGGTTCACTTCCTAACTATTTATCTATTTTTCGTTTGCCTAAAAAAGTAAATACTATTTTGGAGGGCATTCGAGCTAGATTCTTTTGGGGTGGGATGAGCAATTCTAAGAAGAGGCATTGGGTTAATTGGAATTCGGTATTGGCGAATAAGAAAAAAAGGAGGCTTGGGAATTGGTAGTTTAGACGCACTTAATCGTGCTCTCTTATTTTAACAAAAAACATCTATTATGGGTCCGAGTTATAAAGTTGATATATGATAGAGACGTTTCTTTTCAGGGGTGTCCAGGGACGGAGTAATTGGGTCAGAATTCGTAGGGTGATTTGGGATTTACACAAGCAAAATATTATACCTAGCGGTTCTTTTAAGAAGTGTGTCGGTAGAGGGGACGATACACGGTTTGGAAGGATGCGTGGATTGGAGATGAACAGCTTTTGAATAGATTTCCTAGACTATATGCTTTAAAGCTTAATAAAGATCGAAAGGCGGTGGATAGAATTAATGGTGAAAACCATTATTGAGATTAGAGACGTACTCTTAGGGGAGGTGTGGAAGAAGTTTAGGGGCTGTTTGATAAGGACTTACCCAGTCCAGTAAGAGCTTACCCGGGACTGGGTAAGTAGTAAGCTTGTTTGATTAAAAACAAATTAGCCCTGACCGAATCAATTTGATCGGACCGAATCCTTTGTTTTTTTCTCACTGACCGAATCAGGAGAACCTTTCGTTTGTTTACCAGCGCATTTAAAAAAAATAAAAAAGAAGAAAAACAACTTTTTAACTTTAATAACTTTAAATAAACATAACTTCTTTAAAACTTGATAAATCTCGAAAATAAACACACCGTTGCGCTCGAAATTGAAAAGCGATTCAAACTAGATGTATATTGATATGCTTTCGGTGAATGTTTGAAAAGTCAAGATGAACACGATGTCGATATTGTTTAATCAAGAATAACTCCTCCGAAATTGAATGAATTTCGAAAATAAGCATGCTGCTGCACTCGAAATTGAAAATCGATTCAAATTATACCTATATTGATATGCATTCGGTGAATGTTTGAATTTTTTTTTAATACATTAAAAACAAATAGCTATATACATTTCTCAGTCAGCTCTTACTCAGTCATCAACTATCAAACAATCAAGTTTAGTTAGAGTTTCTTACCCAGTCAGCCTCTTACTCAATTAGCTCTAACTGGGTCAGCTCTTACTCAGTCAACAGTTATCAAATTACTTAATTTGCATGTGTTACGTTTGGGGTGTGATACGTAGAAATGGGATTTTAATGGTGGTGATTTGTTCACGGTTAGAGACGTTCGTAAAGCGGTCGAGATTCATGATTTTCCGAGTTTGGGTTTGGTTACTAGATGGCTTTAAATGCATTCCAATGAAGGTAAATATTTTTTCATGGCGCCTTTTACTTGATCGTCTCCCGGTTCGTAGTAAGTTATGTGAAAGAGAGATTCCAATTTTACAACTTGGCTACGTTTTTTGCGATGATCGTCTTGAATCTAACGTTCATCTTTTTGGAGAATGTAAGCTGATTAGACGCCTTTGGTGTTGCATTCGTCGTTAGTTAGAGCTTGATTTCAATGATGGTTTGAGACCGGTCGGTTTTTTGGAGTGGTTGGATAACTCGAGGTTGGTAAAAAAAAAGACGTTTTGTGATTGAAAGCATTACGACGTGTGCGTGGTGGGTTGTTTGGAAGTATCGTAACAAAGTCATTCACAACAATAATGATCTTACTTCGTGCTCACTCTTTGACTCGGTTATCCATTTTTCATACAAATGGATTACGGCTAGAGACAAAGCTTTTTATATGTCGAGTTGCAACTGGAGGAAAAATCCGCTTCTTTTTTGTAACTTTGTTTTTTTGTTGTAACTCTTTTTGGTTGGTTAGGTTTTTCTAACCTTCCCTTTTGTTAATATATAGTCTCTTTGTCGTAAAAAAAAGTTTGCTAGTGGCAGTCCCAACTTTCAGTTTAGTTGTTACGGGCAATCCTAGTAACGTAATAATCATACATTTATAATTGATTTACACTTGTTTTCCGGTAGTTTGATTCTATGTTTCCTCATTTTATTCAGAATCATCATTACGAACCAGAAATCAAATATAAATTACATGATCATTATGCTATTGGGACTCCCCTTGATAACGAAAATGAAAGTTGTGAGAGCAACTGATCAAACTCATAGTTTAAACTAGACCAATAGGTTCTATATATATTAAATTATAAAGATTCAATTGCCTAAATTGAATAAAGGACGAGAACTTACACCCATGACACATGAGGAACACCGAGAAACTTATATATAATACAAGATTCATCATTGTAACACGTGCCATGCATTGAAATTGTATCAATCCTATTGAATAGAAAGATGAATGAAGAGAGATTGTATAGTGAAGATACAAGTCTATTTTATATATGAACATTTGAACACCATATTGCAAAAACATTGATGTGATTGTGTACCGCTATACAAGATTTCAAACAAACTAAGTTTGTACGTAATTGTTAAGCACATCATGTACTTCTCATGAATTTAGTTGTTACAATATTTTGATGTGTGTAAAAAAATTCATTTGACAGATTAAAATTACATATAAACAGATCTGAGCCTACTTTGTCTCTTACAGTAATTTGTTTCTGCTTGAAATTGGCTCTGTTTAAGGCAATGATTATCTTTATGTTGGATAATGGATGTTCAGACCCGACAACACCAAGAACCCGACCCGGTTAGACCCGTAAAGAGTTACACTGGGGGCAACGAGATAAAAATCCGCTTACTTGGCTAACCGGTAATTTACGGAAATATATATAATTAATTTAATGTTTATTCATGATTAATAAACAATTAATTAATTACAAATAATTATTCTTGAAATAATTAAATAAACGGAGAAAAACATTTTGATTAATGTTTTATGGTGAAATTATAAGAAATGTTAATTAGCGTATCATTTATCATATACCTCAAATTAACATCTTAATTACATAAAATTAGAATTTGCATAAACTATTGAAAAAAAACATATTTACTTAATCTACCTTGAGTCATATCAACAAAATAAAAGCTTTGGGCTTAGTGGCTTACTGCTTTTCCAGTAATCTTTACCAAAATCAATAAACACCATCAAAATCTTAAAGAACACAAATAATGAAACCTCAAATCTGCTAACTTTAGTTTACCTTGATGCATCCAGGAACAAGTTTTCGTAGCAACTTCATCCTCTCACTGATTCTTTCTCTCCTAAACTGAATGAATCAACTCCTACAAATCTTTGAAATAAAATACACAGAACTTCCAAATTTGTTATAAAAAATATTGCAGGGATAAGTAATGCTCGGCCATGTTGAACGAATATTTTATCTAGCTCCTGTCTCAATCCATTGTTTGCAGAACATAGGGAGCCATTTCCCTTAAGTGATCATAAAAGCAAACACTTAGGAGAGCTGGTTCACCTTGATGTTTGGGGGCCCTATAAGACACCGAGCAGAGAAGGTTATAGATATTTTTTAACTGTGGTGGATGATTTTACAAGGGCTGTTTGGATTTTTCTTTTAAAACATAAGGATGAAGTTTTTTCAAATATTCAAATTTTTTGTAGTCTAATTGAAAATCAGTTTCATAAAAGGGTTAAAGCTTTTAGAAGTGATAATGGAACTGAATTTGTGAACCATTCTTTTACTGCATTTTGCCAAACAAAAGGCATTATTCATCAGACAACATGTGCCTATACTCCTCAACAAAATGGGATTGTTGAGAGAAAGCATAGGCACCTGTTAAATGTTGCTAGAGCTTTGTTATTTCAGAGTAGATTGCCCCTTAGATTCTGGTCCGATTGTGTTTTGGCTGCTGCTTATTTGATTAATAGAACTCCCTCTTCTGTTTTAGGTGGGAAGACTCCTTATGAGTGTGTATATGGATTTAAACCCTCACTTAGTCACCTTAGAGTTTTTGGATGTCTATGCTTTAGTACCGTTTTGAATAATTCCAATAAATTTGGTTCACATGCCGAAAAGTGTGTCTTAATTGGCTATTCTAATACAAAAAAAGGATATAAGCTATGGAGTTTGGATAACAAAGCTGTTGTTTTTTCTAGAGATGTAAGATTTTATGAATCTATCTTTCCTTTTAAAGCTTCAAATGACTCCATAGTTTCTGATATTCCTGTTGTTTCTGAGTCTGAAACGTTAAAGTTTTTTGATCTTTATGACTTGCATGGTTTTCCAAACTCTAAGGGTGACGGTGGTCCCAATGATGAGAATAGTCCTTCATCTGTTCTTGATAATCCTCATCATGGGCCTCAGTCACCGAGGCAGACTCCTGAGTCTACTGCAGGGGGGGTGGATAATGGTAATACTATTCAACCCAGTAGCTCAGGATCTCCCTCAGGAAGGGCTGAGGGTGGTGATGGATATGATAATGAAAGTAGTTCTGTGTTAGAAAATACAGAAAACACAATGGAGTCTGAGGGATGTGACAATTCACAAACACCTGTCACGCTTAGAAGATCTACGAGAGTACCAGTTTTTAACAAAAATTTAAAGGACTTTATTGTTGAGGGTAAAGTTAAGTATGGGCTTGAAAAGGTTGTTAATTATAGCAATTTAACTTCTGAAAATAAATGTTTTGCCACCAGTCTTAATAAGAGTAGAGAACCTAAAAATTATTTTGAAGCTGTAAATGATCCCAATTGGGTGGCTGCTATGAATGATGAGATTGAGGCCCTTCATAGGAATAATACCTGGACCCTTGTTGATTTACCTACTAACAGAAAACCTATTGGCTGTAAATGGATATATAAAATTAAGTATAAATCTACAGGTGAGATAGAAAGGTATAAAGCTAGGCTTGTTGCTAAGGGGTATAGTCAAAGGGAGGGTATAGATTTCGATGAGACCTTTTCTCCTGTGGTAAAAATGGTAACAGTAAGGTGTATTCTAACTGTTGCTGTTCATTATAAGTGGCCATTGTATCAACTTGACATAAATAATGCTTTTTTATATGGGGACTTGAATGAAGAAGTTTACATGAGTTTACCTCAGGGTTATTATTCCAGGGATGAAACTAAGGTGTGTAAATTGAATAAGTCTTTATATGGGTTAAAACAGGCCCCTAGAATGTGGTATGAGAAACTGATAAGTGTTTTATATGATCTTAAATTTTGTCAAAGCAAGTGTGATCATTCTTTGTTTACTTTTTCGTCTGAAAATATTTTTGTTGTGTTATTGGTTTATGTTGATGACATAGTCATTACTGGAAATGATAAAAGTGTAATAGAGAGTGTTAAAACTGCTTTGAAAACTAAATTTAAGATCAAGGATCTTGGAAAATTAAGATACTTTCTAGGAATTGAAGTTATCAGCACAGAAAATGGTTTGTGCTTGTCTCAAAGAAAGTATTGTTTGGAATTGCTTGCTGAATTTGGTTTAACAGGATGCAAACCTGTAAACTGTCCAATAGAACAAAATTATGTGTTATCTAACTTGTGTGCTAAGCATAATTTAGCTTTAACAAATGTTACTGGATACCAGAAATTGGTTGGCAAGTTGATATATCTGTCTCATACCAGGCCTGACATTTCATATGCTGTGCATTTTCTAAGTCAGTTTATGCATGAACCCAGAAATGGTCATCTCCAAATTGCTTTAAGACTTCTTAAGTATCTAAAAAAATCTCCTGGAATGGGAATTTTTATTACTTCAGGTTCTCTATGTGATGTGAAAGTTTATACTGATGCTGATTGGGCAAAATGTTTAAAAACTAGGAAGTCAGTTACTGGCTATTGTGTGTTTCTAGGGAATTCCTTAATTTCATGGAAAAGCAAAAAACAAACCACTATTTCCAGATATACAGCTGAAGCTGAGTATAGGGCTATGTGTGCTGGAACATGTGAAATAATGCGGATAGTGAATTTGTTAAGTGAATTGAAAATTGCTGTAAACTTGCCTATTCCTGTGTTTTGTGACAATACTGCTGCTATCGCGCGTTGCTGCAGGGTTGATTTTGTATACTAAACGAAAGTCAAAAAGTTAAGTGGTATAAAACGTAAAAGTTTAAAAGTCTCGTAGTGAAAGTATAAAACTATAGAAGTATACTATAAGCGAAAGTAGAAAAGTTAAAAGTTTCGTGGCAAAATTAGAAGACAAAAAAACTTAAAACAAAAATAAACAACTTTAAAAGTTAGAGGGTTAAAAAGATAAGGAGTATAAAACGTAAAAGTCTAAAAGTCTCGTGGTGAAAGTATAAAACTATAAAAATATACTAAGTTAAGGGGTATAACACGTAAAAGTCTAAAAAAAAGTCTCATGGTGAGAATATAAAACTATAAAAATATACTAAAAACGAAAGTAGAAAAGTTAAAAGTTTCATGGCCAAAGTAGAAGACAACAAAACTTAAAACAAAAAAAAAACTTTAAAAGTTAAAGGAAAGTTAAGGGGTATAAAAACGTAAAAGTCAAAAAGTCTTGTAGTGAAAGTATAAAACTATAAAAATATACTAAAAACGAAAGTAAAAAAGTTAAAAGTTCCGTGTCCAAAGTTGAAGACAACAAAACTTAAAACAAAAAAACTTTAAAAGTTAAAGGTTACAAAACGTAAGAGTATGAAACATATGTGACTAAACTATAAAAACCAAAAATTTACTATTTCGTAAAAAAAAGTGTTTAAAAGTTTAAGGGGTAGAAACTGCCAAAATCCTAAAGTTATGTGACCAAACTATGATAAATAAAAAATCTCTTATTCATCTTACAAATTCCATTGTATTATATAATAATTTTCATAGAGAATTACCATCACAAATTTACAAACAACTGAAAAAAAATAAATAAGAAGTTAAACAGTTCCATTCATAAGTTGAATGCTTAACTGGAATTAATCTTTAGTGAAATGCTCCAGCCCTTTTATACAAGTTCTTCCCGTATATATACACAACAATCTTGAATCAAGGTTAATTTTTTGTTATTTTCTTGAACCATGAGTTAAAGTTTCTATCTTTATCAGCCATCTAAGCTGGTGATTATATGGTATGGAATAACTTAAATTAGTTATTCAACTAACTAGATTGCCTTAGACATGCAAAAAAAAAAACGGATGCCCAACCGGTTAGGAAAAAAACCCGTAATCGATTACAAAAAAACCGGTTACTAAAGAAACTGGTTCGGCTTCTATCCTACCCGCCGGTTAGAGATCGGTTAGGGGTTTCGGACGGAGGAACCGGTTATCCAACCGGTTATTGCAACCGGTTACCAAAACCGGTCATAAAAAATGGTTAGGAGAGCTAGAAAAAAAACGGTAATATTATCGTTGAAAGAGCCGGCAGGCTTGTTTTTGGACCGTGTTTTGGATTTTTCTTGCATTTTTGACACCCCAAAACTACTATAAATACTCCTTGAGTGTTGAGGTTGATCCACACACAAATCTTTACTCTCTCTAATCTTTCAAACACTAAAAAAAAATCAATCAAAGCTCTCAAAATCTCAAATGGCTTCTTCAAGTTCTAACACCAATCAAGCTTGCGGTAGTAATGAACTTCCCGAGAATATTGTTTTTGAAGTCGGCTTTTTTCTGTTAGTGGCAGGGTGATATCGGTGAGGAGGACAATGTTTACTCCGTCTTCGGTTGAGATGTCCATATGTTTGAATGATTATTGGATGGTGTGGAAAATATTCAAAACGTTGCTACACTCGAAGGAGTTGAAAGAGAGTTAGAGTACGAAAGCGAATTGTACGAGGAGGACGTTGCTAGTGGATTGACCCCGGAAATGACCGATGATGAAGCCGGATGGGACTACTACTTGAGGTCCGGTTCATCTAGCTCGGGGGACACAAACGAGTAAACGAAACCGAATTGCAACGAAGAATAAAGATAAATTGGTTTTTTTTCCATGTTTTCGTCTTGGATGTTATGAGTTTCAAACTCTTTCGATGTTTGTCTTTCATGTTTGGTGTGTTTGCTATTCAAGTATGCAATAAAAAAAATGAGCTTTTTATGTTTTTTAATAAGTTGTAGGTGATTTAAAAAAAAAAAAAAAAAAACCAGCTCTGTCCCTAACCGAAAAACCGGTTACAAAAAACGGTCCATGGAAACCGGTTCCTAACCGGTCCATAACTGGTTCCAATCGGGGGGGGGGGGGGTCCAGTGAAGAAACCGGTTTGTAACCTAACCGGTTGTTGAAAAAATCGGTTTTTTAGATGAAATTTTGTAACCGGAACCAGTTATAAAAAATAACCGGTTTGTGCACCTCTAGCTTGCCTCATGAATGTGAGGTCGCATAGCTCTTGAATGAAGACAAAAACCTGATGATTCAACAACTGTGGTGGAACATTAGAACCAAAAGGGTGATAGTTCGGTAGATATTGATCTGTGCAGTATTTATTTGAATTCGATTATGTTCAATGTTTTTTACCGGATAATTTTAACACTGAGTTGGCTGTGTTTTGACAGCAAAAATATATGTATTGTGTTGCTTCATTTTCATTAGACGTCTATAAATTTATGTGAGAATATATAATACAGAACTTAAACTGAAAAACTCAAGACATTTGATGCAGTGGTGTCTTTGCTCTAGTGGTAATCGGTTCAATATTCGTGCATTGGAAGAACAGAATCGCAAATCGTAAAGTTTACAAAGGTATGTGCATTGAAATTTCTTTATACAAGTTTTGAACCAGAGAACTTCAGTTCAAAAGTAGCTTTCTTTTAGAAGCATGGCAACAAGAAATGTATGTCTCAAAAGAAACCCATATATAGTAATGGCTAGAATATGTATTATTGTATTTTGGTTGTATATTCTAGTTACTCATAAACGGCAATCCACCATCTCTCGCTCCAACGCAGAGGCTGAATACCGCGGAGTTGCTAATGTGGTTGCCGAATTATGCTGGATTCGGAACCTCCTCCTTGAGCTTCACAAACCGCTGACACAGGCTCCCATTGTCTACTGTGATAACATCAGCGCGATTTATTTGTCTGGGAACCCGGTTCAAGATCAACGTACAAAACACATTGAGCTGGATATTCACTTTGTTCGTGAACAGGTACAGCGTGCCATAGGTCGTGTACTTCATGTGCCCTCTCGCTTCCAGATTGCATACATTTTTACGCAAGGGCTGCCACACATTCTTTTTGAAGATTTTCCATCCAGTCTCACCATTAGCCCTCCTCCCGCTTCGACTACGGGGGTGTAATAACTAGAATATGTATTATTGTATTTTGGTTGTATATTCTAGTTAATCATATTGTATAGGGTATATTTGTGTAAATATTCCTCCTATATATGGAGCCATGATTAATGAAATTAATCTATTTTGAAATTTGTTTTTATATAGGACATGCATAATATTCAAGCAAAAGATGATTAAAAAAACAATTAGCATAATACATTGATTTAGAAAAATGGCAATGCCTCGTTTCAAAATTTTAGTTAAATGGTAACTTGCTGCCATGATAATTTAGGAGAGAGGTTCAGATGAGAAGTTTGGTTTGGGTAAGAAGGATAAGAATGATTTTTAGCCATTGGATATTGATCTAATAAAAAAAGGAGTGACATTTTAGTCTTAGCCATCTTTGTTGACTTTTTACCCACTTCCCCCATTTTTTTAAAGATTTATAACTTTCACATACGACATTCTTTTGTTTTTTTAAATTACACAATAAAGACGAGCATTTTTTTATCTTTAAAACGTGTATAGTGTGGGTATATAAAAAAACTAAAAAAAAATTACTCTTTCGATTTTTGACACAATGTTCAGATCATTGTTTCAAAATGTTCAAATCCTTGTGTCATCGTGTCAAAAGTATATATAGTGTTGCTATACATAAAATTAAATACTCTTTTGGTTTTTGACACCATATGACACAATAATCTGAACATTTTGAAACAATATGACACAATGATCTGAACATTTTGACACAATGATCTGAACATTTTGATACAATCGAAAAAGTAAAAAAAAATTAATTTTATATATAACAACACTATACGCGTTTTAAAGATAAATAATATTCGTTTTTTTTAAATTAATGTCGTATCTAAGAGTTATGAAGGTTCAAAAAATGGGGGAATTTGATAAAAAGCCAAAAATGCCCTTCCATCTATTGTTTTCTTTAGATTTTCTCTCTAATTATACACAGGAAAATTTTAGATCATAAATCTTCATTTAATTGAAGATCTAATGGCTATGCCTACTTCTTATCCTTCTTATTCAAACTAAACTTCTCAAAATAACCTCATCCGATAATTTAGACAAATTTAGTTCATAAAGGGTCATTGTGAAATTGCGTGAGCGTTGGATCGTTTGCTAATCTAGTGATTATGAGATGAAAGAAGATCAAAATGTAAATACAAATGAGATTTGTATTATTAAGCTTGAGAGAAAACCCACACAGAAACACACACAAAAGGTGTAGAATGAGACAAGAAGTTGTATTCTCTATACAAGACAACCTATTTATAGTATGAACATTCAAAGCAAAAACCCGATCATCCGAACCTCCAGTTTGGACCAGGTTCGTGTGGTCCGAACTAGGAGTTCGCCTAGAGTTCGGATCATAGCATTCTTGCATCACTTTGTCTTGTATTTGATACTTCACATGACGAACTAGAATTAAGCATCAACAAACTCCCCCTAGACATGTGCAGTATCAACTTTCACATTAACTTGTATCTTCAATCAAACTCTTCCTCAACTTGACGATGAATCTGATCTCGAATACTTGACATTGCAGCGCGTGTAATCTTTTATCAACAGCTTCAGAAGACTTGAAGTTGTGATGTTCTTTTCCCACATAGAAACCTGCCAACATAAATAATCTTGGCGCAAAACGTCTCTTTGAGACTCCAAGATATTTTGATTTTGAAACTTGATTTCGTATTCCGTGTTGATCAATCAAAAAGAAATAAGAAATAAAATATTTTTGGCTTTTCAAAATTTTATATTAAAACACACCTAAAATCTTTTTGGTATATTCTGATAGGAAAAGTAAATGCAATACAGAATCAGACACTATTTTTGTCTTTTGCGAGAAAGATCACAACTTGGAATCATATTGGACATAACATGCTGAACTACACTTCAATTTCGATTATTATAGCACATAAGCCATATCGATTGCAAATATAATTTGTCCTACTTTAAACTCAGGCAGAATCATACTCATAATGTGACACCCGAGAATTTCAAGGTTAACTTCCGTTA
>JBCNJP010000009.1:286130-333653 GCA_039602395.1 Deinandra increscens subsp. villosa | reverse complement strand
CACATATGTCAGTAGGATGAGCCACCAGCCACTTGTAGATATCTGAATTTTTAATTGAAGGGAAAGGAGGAAGGTCTGCTATCTCCTCATGACCCATTCGAAAGACCATGTCTCCAGAAACCACTCTACTTTAATGAAAAAGTACATATCTTTCTGGTCCTTGTGATAACAACTCGAATACAATTTCCAAATAAAATGATATTAAAAGGAAAGTATATCAATGTTGTACCACGAGTTCTTACGACAAGGTTTAAAGAAAGCTTTGAATAAAACAAGAGTAGGATAATGATGAAGGCTATGAACATCATATTAATAATAAATTACCTTTCCCAATTCCAAGAGAACTCCAAAGAGGAAATTTTGCCAGGGCTGGATATGACTTCAGGAAACTGCATGGATCATGGATGGGTAGCCATGGATTCTAGTGGTTTTTTTAGGAAGGAAAGGGAAGAAGATAGTGGAAAGTGGAAAAAGAAGGGAGAAAAGCGATATACATACCCTTCCGGTACTTAAGGCGGAAGAGTAATCGTGTCAAAATTTTGAAATCAAGCCGACGGATCATTGAAACGCGTCCTTGACACCTCGAAAAAATATAGCCGGCATATGGCATGTCAGAAAAAGTAAAAAAGCAAAAGTCTCATCTCAGCTGGCGCCCCAAAATGCATTAAAGACGATCCTTATCCACTATCAAATGGCGCTCTCACTCAGAAAAGTATAATTAATAAATTAGGAAATTAAAACATTCTTAGAAAACTGATATATATCTTTATTCAGAATCGGTGTTGCGTTGCTACTACAACTAGAAATAGTCGCTCAAAACAAAGAACTCGCGCACATCTAACCCCGCGTTGTGCTAAAGACATAATGTTAAGCACACACAATGTATCACACCTGGAAAGAGAAAGTACTTATATCTCCCAGCGTCTATGTCCTCTCTTCTAGTCGAGCGCCAAAGTCTTAAAACTTTAACATTGGACTCATTAACAGATGAAAATGTTTTGTCAAATTTCACTCAATCAAATCAAACGTAATATAAAAGTTAGGGTGAATTGAATATGCATATAACGAGAAACAGGAAAACGGACAGTGAATTGATTAGAATTACCTATAGATTTCTTCTTGCTGGTGAATTTATAGGGATTAAGTGCAATAACTCTGGCGAATAAACCTCCCAGCAACGCCTGAATAGCGGGCGAAGGAGCATTTTCGTCAATAGGCTTCATCGCTTTCAAACTCGCAATCGCCTCCTCCTTTAGCGTCTTTTGAGCTCGGGTAGACCTAAATTTCTTTCCAACAAACAATAATCCCTAATTCAATAATCGATGATACTCATACAAAACCTCAATCACTTCAAATGCGCGTCATAATCAGTGATTACACAAATTAAATGAAACCCTAGTGATTGAAATAAAGCCAGATCGATGAAGAAACAAACCAGTTCTTTGGGGCGCTTTGCTCGGTGACGGAGGGACCAGAAGAGGAAGATGGAAACGACGTCGGTGAGGAGGTGGCTAGTGGCCACTTGAAGAGTGGTAGGTTGTATAGGAGCAGGTGCTTGGTGTATAAAATCGAGCTTTGATGGAGAGAGTGATGGAGAGAGTGATGGAGACAGAAGTCAATTTTGGAATCTAGAGCGTAGTAGCGGGAAGTCGAATTAGGGATAAATGAGAGTAGCGGGAAATGGAATTAATTAGCGGAAAGCAAAAACATAAAGTGACAATGTGGGATGACACACACATTTAATAAGTTTACTCAGTGTTTTTTTCTTTATGACATAAATTGTATGACGTATAAAATTGCATCAACTACTCTTCGGATTTAAATAATTATGACAGTTTTTTTATGACACGCACTTTTGTCCGTCATAAAACTAGCGCGTGTCATCGTTCTCGTGTCCTTAAAGACCTTTTTTCTAGTAATGAGAATGCAGCAAGAAAGGAGCATGACCTTTTTTGGAAACTCTACGCTCTTCCACATGCAACACCTGATCTCACCCCAGGTGTGTAACCTTAATTCACCTGAATTATATATAAATATATATATATATATATATATATGTGTGTGTGTGTGTGACCTAAGGTACTTTCTCTCTATGCTCTCATACTCATTCGTACTCGATACTTTATCTTCTCCGATTAAGTACACATACGTATTCTCACGACGGTGGGTCTTCGCAGGGGCACCGTCCCTGCCCTGTTAAGGCCTTAAACACAAGTTACGTCTTCAGGTTCATCCATAATCACAGGAAAAACTTGAGGTTCAAGTCAAACTTGAAGCTTGTGACGAATCTGTTTGAGTCCAGTTCACTAGATTCAATTCGGATCCGATACCTTAAATTATGGTTCAAACAGTACGTAATCTATAATTTTCAGCAAATTTAAAGAGGATATATGTCTATAACAAAATTTGAGATCGGTATATATGTTTATCTGTAATGTATTATAAATGTTATTAAATTTTAACTAAGTTATATACAATGTTGTTGATAGTAACCAAAAAATATTAAATTGCTAAAAGAGAGTATGTATGATATAAAAGATTGTGAACCGTTTTTCACATCCAAATTTTGTGACTACTAAATTCACGAGAAGTACATGCCTTGTTTAAGAATTTCTTACACCATCTTAGTTTTTATGAAAGATATAGTCGAGTTGCACACGTCAATTTTTTAATATGATGTCTAATTGTGTATATAAATAGACATATATCTCCACTATAAAATCTCTCTTTATTTTTATTATATAGGAGTAATTCAATTTCAATGACACGTACTGAAATGATGGGACTTGTAGAAGCACACATGATGGTCTTTTACATATGCTTTTTATTGTTGTTTGTAGGTTATGGGTGTAAGTTCTTAGCGTTTATGGAAATTTCTATATCATAACTTTAAGATATTGCTGTTCAAAAAAGGTTTTAGATTAAATTCTAATCATGATTTTATTTCTTCAATATATATACAGGTAGCAAACACGAAGACAATTACATGAGAGCTTTTGAGGCCTCACCTCCTAAAAATTGTAAAGTACGTTGTGATTTGAGTCCTGATGGTAACGACTATTGTTGTTGCGGTGAGTTGACACCTAAACAGTGCTATGCAACTAATAAAATGTGTGATAGAAATTGTCAGCGCAGGAAAAGTTGTTGTAAATAAGTATATTAATAATAAGCATGTAAGCATGTGCTCAAAAAGTCGTGACTCACCTAATTAGCTAGGGTAAATAAGGGTAAGTAAGGACCGATTCCATGAAGAGATGTTGTTTAATCGATTAACTAGAAGATTACACTAAAAACTAAGAAGTGAAAAGGTTGATGTTTTGATTTGATTGTAATTTGAAAACACTAAAACAAACAATTGCTCAAAACTGTAAACTTGAAATTGAATTATGATTTGAAAAATTATGGAGACAAGATGATTCTCTCCAGGTTAGGTTTACAAAACCCTAATCGTTCTTAATTGCTTAACTAAGACATTCTTAAAGAGGATGGTGCTAATGATTAATCCCGTGATAATGTGAGATTTAACTTAAGAGGTTATAACGTGCACATTATCGAATCCATTCACAATTAAGGGTTGTGATATGTGAATTCCTTACAAAGAATAAATCAGACTTGGTTTACCAACTAAACCAATCTTAGAACACAAACAATCAAGAACAACTATGAAATTGAAAGAACCTTACACCCGAAGAGAATAAGAGGTAATTTAGCCACACATAATAAATAAAATAGATGCTATCACTACCAAATTATTTAAAAATATCAATAAACTAAATTGCTTGTAATTGATAAAACATTGTCCCTGGTTTTCCTTAGACTTCAACGAAGAGAACTAAAGTTACCAAAAGTGAAAAGATTGTTGTCTCGGTGTTTTTGTGCGTCCAACCAATACATCCAAAACCCTTCTGACATCTCCTCCGAATGTCGATCTCTTCCCACGTGAGCAGACTGTCAAACCCTTTCTGTCGTTAATCCCTCATGTTGCAATTTGATTATTGGCCCCTTCGGATCATGATTCAATCATCGAAACATCAAAACAAAGAACACGAATTGGAGGAAACCAGAAATTTTATTGATCGATGTTGATTGGGATTGATATGTTCTGTTAACATCTGTGTATACATCTACGCATACATAATGCCTAGATAGTTACTAGGTTTCTAAATGACACTTACAACCGCTGAACTAATAACAAATACAAAAAGATACTAAACTATCATTTTCTAGTAATTGCATAACTAACCCGTTAACTTTATATGTCAAACTTGATCAATTATTAAGGATAATAGTGTATATTATTGTAATTGATATGTGATTGATCTACATTAAATGTCTCCGTAATTAGCTAGGATTTGTATTTACTATGATAATTTCTTCCTAGAATAGTTTGGCTCTTGTAACCCTATTTGTGGTGACATTGGTGGATGAGAAAAGGTCATTGGAAACATACACTGTCATGGACACTAACTGGTGTATGGATACTCGAGCCACAAACCACATGACCAATAATGCAGGTATACTCCCGTCTGTTTTTAATACTAGCATTTTATTATCGGAAATGGATCCTCTATTCCTGAGCTCGGGCAAGGTAACCATGTTCTCCCACCACCCCCCCTAAAAATAAATAACATACTTCTTGCCCCTAACCTTGTTAAATATCGCGTTTCTGTTCGTTAACTCACAACTGGCAATTTAATTTCTATTGAATATGACCCCATTGGCTTTGTTGTGAAGGATCTCAAGACTCGGACCCCTATCCTAAGATGCAATAGCTCGGGCGATCTATACCCTCTTGATCCAAGTCTCCTTCAACAATTCAAGTCTCCTTTTGTCTTTATTACCACTACCCAAGAACTTTGGCATCGCCGTTTTAGCTACCCGGGAAATAATATATTGCAATGTCTTAAACAATCTAGTTCAATTTTGTTTGATAAGTTTAATAAAAACCTTTGTCAATCTTGTGTGTTTGGGAAAAGTATCCGCTTACCATTTCATGATTCTGTATGCGAAAACGGTAAAGAATACCAAAAGGTCATTGGAAACATACACTCTGTCAAAAGCCAACATTCACCCCCCCCCCCCCCAATTGTTGATCCAAGTTTGCTTCTTCGCTTCTTGATCTTCCGTCTCTTGTTCCACGCTCTTTCAGGAATCTTCATCTTTCTCTTGAATTGTTTCTTGGTTCTCTTGCACGACTAATCACCCTCTTCGCCTCTTTCTTCTTCATTACTAAAGATTTTGATGCCCGTCTTCCTTCATTCTACAGATTCAACCTCAAGAGACCTGATGTAACCCTCTCCCCCTTCTCTTCGGAACTAGTTACTCGGTTACAGCCCCTGTTGTGGAATTAATGCAAGGATCTCGTTCATTTCTCTGAATTTGGTAGTACAATATAGATGATTGCAAATTAGATAATTAGGTTGCAAGATCGCCAATTCCTGAATGCGACTACCCTTCCTTTCGTTGAACTTTCTTATGATGTTTTGGTCTTCAATCCTTCCTCAAACCTTTTGTTGACCGAGAGAAGAAAACATTGTAACCAAAATATTCTTTTGAATCTTTTGGCCTTTGATTTCTTATGACTTTTCGGAGAATGACAACCCATAATAATCGATTACACACTTTGACAAAAAATCACCATCAGACTTTTAAATTTGTTTATATCCCATTCTCCTTCTTACATTGCAACATAATTTTCTTCCTTTTGAGTCTGCTCTCACCAGTCAACGATAACGCATCTCCTGTTTCTTCTCTTAATTTGGTTTTATGTTCCAAAAAATTTAGGAACTCGTTCTTTTTCTTTCTCTAGTCCTCGATTTTGTGGATTAGGAAACAAGCGATAATTTCCTGATTGTTCTTGTTCTGTAATACAATCCCTAATCCATCTGAATAGATTTGTTCCTCGTGTTCGATTTAATCAAAGTTCCCAACTTTGACTTTGTTGTTCTCGGATTCTCGATCACCGCCCGTATGATGATGACCAAATTGCAAATTTAATTTATTGTTGTGAATATCATTCGAAGTTCCCAACTCCTAATTAGTGAAACAACCCCATGTCTCCTTTCTTTTCCTGATCGATGAACAACAAACACCCAAAAATCTCTTGTTCTTTCGGCGATTGCAAACTTGAAATCAAGATGTTATGTCTTTGATTACAAGTGGACGAATTCCCAATTCGATATTGATTCAATAATCAAACAGAAACAAAACATAAAATTGAAGCGTTGTTGATGAACCAACAATATGAATCCTATGATGATGATTGATGAATTTAGAATCGATTTTTGTTTGAGCCTTTGGCTCTGATACCATTTATTGGCCCATTCGGATCATGATTCAATCATCGAAACATCAAAACAAAGAACACGAATTGGAGGAAACCAGAAATTTTATTGATCGATCTTGACTGAGATCGAAATGTTCTGTCAACATCTGTGTATACATCTACGCATACATATACATGCCTAAACAGTTACTAGGTTTCTAAATGACACTTACAACCCCTGAACTAATAACAAATACAAAAAGATACTAAGCTATCTTCTACTAGTAATCACATAACTAACCTGTTAACTTTATATGTCAAACTTGATCAATAATTATGACCAACATTGATGATTTCTTCTTCTCTTGGGCCACTAGAGCATTCACAATAGAATCCCTAAAAAATTTTGTGAGTGTAACCCCTAAATTTTAGGGTGTGGTTGTAAGTGTTTGTGAGTGGAGGAGAGAGAAAAAGTTACTGTTCATCCTTAAATTTGAGGAAAAAACTGATGATTTTGTAAATTTTGATGTTTGATGTGATTGAAAGAGAGAGAAAATGTCAAATGATAAGGGTATAAAAAAATATTATTTAATTATGGTTGTGAGTGGAAAAGAGAAAAAAAGTAATTATAAAAATATAAATTATAGAGATGGGGATAGGGAAATGCTGTGAATGCTCTACTTGTCAACGTTATAGATAGCAACCCAATTAAAACATGAGAGCAGTCCAATGAATTTCAAGTCCAATCGCAAAAAATGTCTTTTAAATAAAAGTTTAAATAATACATCTCATGGATTCTTTTTATTGCCAGCTCTTGAACTAACATATATGACTAGCCAAATTTGATTTTTTGTGAAAGTCATACTTTCCTATTTAGATTATTATAAATTCGTATTTTAAACTCTTCTCTCTAAAACTTACTAACAACAATATCTTTGATGGTATGCCACCTTAAAATGAAATATCCAAACTCGGACTCACAAATCTGTAGATTCAGTTGTTATGAGAGTCATAAGTGCTATCAAATTTAGAGTTACAAGATAAGTTATCTAATCCTTTATAAAATGTGAACATAAGTTGTAGTTTAAATCAGTAATCCAAAGACAGAGCTTGAGTTAATAATAAGCATAAAACCAAAATGGATATTGAAAAATCAAATAATGGTTCATACACAAAAATGGTTTAAATGCATTAATATTCAAGATAGATACAAACACCTTATTGAGTTGAATCCCAAGAATATTTTTACACACTCTGGCTTTAAAAAAAATTTACACACTTGACCAAGTTTGATTCAATGTGAATGATGCCATTCCAAGTTCGTGGAATGAACTTACAAAAGAAACGATGGAGGTAGTTGGGAGGATGGATATAAGATGGTATAGGGGTTTGTACATATAAAGATTCTTCCTTCATTACCTTAAAATCCTAAGGATAACTAATATGACTAAAACAATGGGATATAGTAATATGAATAAAACAATGGGATATAAACTTATGGTGATTTTTTTTTCTTTTTTTCTTTTTATTATTCGTAAAGGATAGAAATAGAACAATATAAAGAGTTGGATATGAACCTTGGTATCAAAAAGAGCTTCTAACACTATCTCCTAAGGGTGGGGTATGTCTCCGCATACCCCTCAGCAACCATTCGGCAACCTCACGGCAACCATACCCCCTCCCCTCTCGGCATCCCCTTCTTGGCATCCCTCTAACCCATTTTTGACATCTTGTTGCCGAGAAAAGTTACTCCACGTTTTCGACCGTTCAACGGTCACAAATTCGACCGTTTCCTTTTTTTTTAAGCAATTCAAATACTATATAAACCCTACTATATCTTATAATTTTTATACCTCTTCTCCTTCAATTCAATCACAAAAAAACCTCTATATTTTTCTCTCAAAACATGAATCGCCCTCGCCCAAGGTATAGAATCCCACCCGAGCTTATGACTTCATCTAGTAGTTCGAGCGATTCGGACAATGACGCGATGGAGTTCATGAGGAGTTGTTATCGCGTTGTCTTAGACGAAGAAGCTTGAGAGACGAATACAAGGACGAATATTTATCGGAATCGTAGGGCAAGTCATAATCGCTTGATTGAGCTATATATCGCCGACGAGCCACGTTTTCACGAAGGTATTTTTAAAGATAGATTTCGAATGTCTAAGAATTTGTTTAATCGTATTTTGAATGATGTTGAAAGTAACTTCGAGTAGTTTACTTTTCGTTTCGACGCGAGGGGGCGTCCAAGTTTCACGGCTTTACAGAAATGTACGGTAGCGGTTTGTCAATTGGCAACCGGTAACGTGCCTGACGAATACGATGAATTTTTGGAAATGTCCGAAAGAACATCACGTGAATGTTTACACTACTTTTGTGATGCTATAATTAAGATTTATGCAGATGAATTTTTGTGTTCACCGACTAGCCATGACCTTGCTCTTTTATATGAGGCCCATTTAGAAAGACATGGCCTTCCTGGCATGATTGGTAGCATCGATTGTATGCACTGGGAATGGAGAAACTACCCAACAAAATATAGAGGACAATATCATCGTGGTGATCATCCAAAACCAACGATAATACTAGAGGCATTTGCGTCACAAGAAATGTGGTTTTGGCATGCTTTCTTTGGTGTCGTAGGTTCGAACATTGACATAAACGTGCTAAATCAATCAGCATTGTTCACGAACGAGTTGAAAGGTATTGCTCCGAAAGCTCCTTTTACGGTTAATGGTCGGGAATACAAACGAGGCTACTACCTTTCCGATGGTATATATCCCACTTGGTCTACTTTTGGAAAAAGCGTATACACATCCATATGCAATCAAGGAGAAGAAAACGAAGAAGGTGCAAGAGGGTGCAAGAAAAGACGTCGAAAGAGCGTTTCAAAGGTTAAAAGCTAAGTGGGCCATAATCGATCGAAAAGCACGACCAACAGACACAGATTTGATGGAGAATATTATGTACGCTTGCATGATACTTCACAACATGACACTGAAAGACGAGGGCGCGGCTATATCACCGGTACACATTCGTGATCCTCCAGTCCAGCCGACCGACAATGAGGATGTTTATATGGAGATACGGGATAGCGAGACACATTTTCAACTACGATTCGACATTACGGAGCACATTGCCGCAAACTTGGAAGTCGAGCTAACGGAAGAAGAGCTAAACGCAAATCCTCCAACCTAGATTTGTATGTTTTTTTTTAATTTGAAGAATAAATGGTGGTTGTTTATATTTTTTTAGGAATTTGGTAAGTTTTTATTTTATTTTAGGACTTTGTAATTTTTATTTTTAAATTAATGAATTTTATGTTTTTATTTTATTTTATGTAATTGTTTTTGTTTAAAAAAAAAGAAAAAAAGTTTGACTAAAACATGATTTAGGCAACCATACCTACCACCAAAAGATCAATTATACATCAATTTTATCTCTCCTGTTAGCAGCCCATGATCAACCAGATTGATGATTCAAATTGTTGCCTTAGGCAACCATACTCCCCACCCTAACTAACTTTACTATTATAGCCCACTCCCACCCAACTCATGGCAAAATCTGATTCAAGAAATTATATTAACCTTTCAAAAATTGTTACCAATAAAAGTATGTATGTAACATGAAAACATGGTATTCCATCACCTGTGTGATATTATTGTGAAAAGTTTAGTTTGAATAAGAAATAATCAGAGTCATTAGATTTTCAATTAAATGAAGATCTATGACCCAATTTTTTTCTCTGTAGAATTAGAGAGAAGAACTAAAGAAAACAAAAGATGGAAGGACATTTTTTACTTTTTATCAAATTCCTTTTATTTTTTAAACCTTCATAACTCTTAGATACGATATTATTTTTAAAAAAAGTTACACCATAATAACGAGCGTTTTTTATCTTTAAAACGCGTACAGTGTTGTTATATATAAAATTAAAAAAAATACTCTTTCAAATGTTCAGATCATTGTGTCATATTGTGTAAAAAATGTTCAGATCATTGTGTCATATTATGTCAAAATGTTCACATCATTGTGTCATATGGTGTTCAAAAACAAAAAGAGTATTTAATTTTATATATAACAACACTATAAATACTTTTGACATAATGACACAATAATCTGAACAATGCGTCAAAAATCGAAGGAGTAATTTTAAAAAAAAATTTATATAGCAACACTTACGCGTTTTTAAGAAGAAAAAAATGCTCATTTTTATGGTGTATATTTTTTAAAATAATGTCGTATTTGAAAGTTATAAATGTTTTTAAAAAAATGGGGAAATAGGTAAAAAGTCAACAAAGATGACTAAGACTAAAATACCCCTCCTTTATTTTTTTTATTAAATCAAGATCCCATTACTAAAATTCTTTCTTATGATTCTTATACAAACCAAATTCAGTATTTAAACCTCTCCTCCATCACCTTACCTACTTTAGTTTATCTTAAAGGGAATGACTTTACTTTATTTTAAAGGGAATGTACTTTAGTTTGTTGATGGTTTGTTACACTTCACTATCAAAATATTTACTATTACAATGACATATACAAAATAACTTTCAGAACGTCCTAAATGGATGTCTACTACAAATATATAACGTAATAATATAAACATACCCAAATTTTACTTTATAAATAAATCGTATAAAAACTAGATATCACAAAATCGAGCATTGATTGTCACGAATATAACGCGAGCGTACAAAACAATTACATTAATATAATTAACGTTGCCTAAAGAAAATAAAAATAAATAAAAAACACGAAAGGACCCAAACATTTAAAGTATTTTACCAAAAGAGATTTTATAATACAATAAATATTTTAATCTATTTATACACATTAATTATATTGATACCTTTTCCACTATGAGAGAAAAAAATGTGAATCACGTATAACTAACTAGCAATTCTTTTATTAATTTTAAATAAAAAACATACAAACATATGGGTATAAATAAGAGTTGTGCCTCAGCTATAATCCATCAAACCCCCTTCATTCGTTGTTTTGCATTATAGAACTAAAACAATATTCTCAGATGGAGGTTGCACAATCAAAATATATGATGATTTATATTTTCCATGTTAGTTTCTCATAAGAGTAAGTTATTTTCATCATCTAGTTTCTCATGAGAAAGATTATAATTTTGTTTTTTAATTTAGTTAAACTACATTAATTCCTCTATTTTAATCTAGTTTCTCATAAGAAAGATTATAATTTTTAAGTTAAACTACATTCCTCTATTTTAAATCATTATAATCTTTAACTTAAATTTACTGTTCTTTATAATTAGTTCCAGAAAAGAAAAAAAGTGCGATATTCCATTGAAAGGCAAGATGGCTTTCGTGGTAAACACATAATCTTAATGGATATCAAGCAAAGTTGGAGTAGTGGCTAAGCTCCTTCATTGTGATTGAAAGGACTCAGGTTCGAGCTCATTTACACCACTTTACGAGATATATGGGCAATAAACGATTGAGCCTTGTGCTTGATTCCGAGTCACAATGGAGAGTTTACGGGCTTGCCTAGTTCCACCCAATGGTACAAATCGGGGACGCTCCTAGGTTCCTTTGCTATAAGTTTAGAACTCGGGATAGTGGGTATATCAAGAATAACTAATCCTGATACACCAATGAGCCAATCCTAATAGATATATATATAGATATGCTAAAATATTTTAGGTTTTTAAATTATGTATGTCTTATTTAAATTCTAGAACACTTGAAAGTTAAAATATGATATCAGTATATTCTATAGATTTGAACCATTATTATTTTTTGTTATTTTTGTAGGGGCTCACCTTACACTATGTTTATAACTTTTGTTACAATATATGTTCTTTTGCTACAAGAATCATTTATGAAGTTCGGAAAGCTAGCAATTAATCTTGTACTCATTATCGTAATAGTAAATATTTGATAGATAAGCGGAACAACTTTGAAACGAACTAAAGTTGGTAAGAAATTCCTAACCACATTGGTCTCGTTTTCAAAGGTCATGAGACACCATGTTTTCATGTTTCACACAACATTCAGTAATTATATAAATTAGAGATCGGAGAGGATTATACTGTTCTGTTCTCTGTGTAAAATCTTTATGTGGAAAAAAAAATTAGCGGTAAATTTGGATCACTTATTGGTCACTAACATCACCCGATCATTTTTATTTTTCATCAAGAGGAAACTCACTACAGATAAGAAAACCCAACGATCCAACTTGGAACCCTTAACTTTTTTTCTTTTTTTTATTACAAGTAGAACTTGAAATCAAAACCTCTTCATTCTTATTTCTTTAGTACTTCATCTTCACCACTTCGAATACGGCTCAATGCTTATGTGTAACTAATTTAAGCTTTAATGTAACTGATCAAAATTTAAGTTATTAAATTTACAAAATCTTATATGCCCCTCAAAGTTTCGAGTTTCGATTTGTTTCTAAAATTTTCCTTTCGCTCCACCAAAATTTGCCACGTTGCTCATTCGTATCTTTTCCTGTTTTTCTTTTATAACTATTAAGATGCACTTATTTTTATCTACGTTTCAATGTAACTTTTATTTATAAAAGGTGTTACTTGTAATTTTGTGAAGTTACCAAAGCACAAACGTATAAGCCGTCAATGCGACTTCAAGGTTTAACTTTTACGTTTTTTTAACATTCCTGTTACGCATTATAATTGTTAAGATGTGCATGCCTAGGTTTAATACACGTGACAAATTCCAATTAAAACAGTTATTATTAACGCTTGAAAAGTTGTTCCTAATAGCAACCATGTGTAATAGTAATGGGTATGAAACATGAAAACATGGTATTCACCTTACCTGATTTTGGTTTTTTAAACAAAAATCTACTTTAGATTGTTTTAAAGTTGTTATGCTTCTCTATCAAGATATTTACTATTATAATAAGAGCGTAAGCGGCGAGTCTATTATTTGCAAAGGTTCCTCAACAATACTACCGCAACCCACACACGATGGGGTGTCCGATGAAGCTAAGATCATTTGCAACTTTAGGTTAGTCAATATGATCATTGGAACTTTGTACTCCCGGTTCAAATAAAAACATCAATGATCCCAGTAAATATCTATTATTTAATTTACTAACAAGGTATATTGAATTGCTCTGAGATGCTCATTTTTAGGTTAAAGGGTGATAATACAAGCGTGTCTATTACCGTGTCGATGACATATATCATTATAATTGAACTACTTCTATGAAACCTTTTCCTTAGCTACCATCCGATGTCATGGAACAAAACTCAAAAGGTGCAAAAGTCAGCAAGAAAAGATGTCGAACGCACTTTGGTATTTTTAAAGTCTAATTATGGTAGAATTAACCAAACGACCAAACGCAACATCACCTGAATAACTTAGTGTAAGGCCCCAACACGCTTATCGCATACAACTAGTCTTTTGACAACAGGGTTAGACAATTTCAGCGTTAACTCATAAAACCCTCCATCACATTTAACAAAATTACATGTCATTATCATAATTAACCCATCCAGCTTATCAGAGTATAGCTACATTACATTCGAGATATACAAAACACATCATTGTCCCAAAAAAAGCTTGGTGTTCGGTTTCATATTTTCCTAATTCGATCTTGACCCGTCAACTAATATTTACCTGCCAATAATACTAGTAACACGTTAGTATTAGTGGCACATAACAACTATCCCAACAATACAACAATTAAAAACAAGAAACAAAAGGGGAAAATCTGGACAGCTGCTCCAAGCGTATCACTTGGAGCTTCTGTCGTCCCAGGCGATACGCCTGGAGCCTATTTTCCATGTCTCCAGGCAGTTTTCTCCATACTTAGCCAATTTTCTAGCACTTTTCATTTTGGTTGACAACTATGTATTCCAAACCCATTTTTGGAGCTATGATCTCGCTGTTACCTGCATTCTAGGGAATTTTACTCAATCTACGAAATTCACATTTGATCCGCGATTCGGGTAATGATAACACATTACCCAACCCGTTTGACCCCCTAGCACTTCAGCCACATGACAACAATATATCATGCTTCCACATGCTATTACTTCATCATAATATATCCCTGGCACATATACAATGTGCCAAGCTGCTTGTCCGCTCATATCACAGCTTGAGGACCATAACACACACAAATCCTCAGTTTGCATTACAATTTTTCAGCTCAACCCAAGTGGGTCATAAACATTACACATCAACTTGGTTATTTTCATGACCACTTTCTCTATTCCTCAACAATATCAATCTAAGCACTTCGGTATCCTAGCTCTATTACTACACCAATATCCGTCAGCATGACAAATCATTCCATATATATAACTAAACTGCTATGTGTTACCTTTCAGATTTTGGTCTTGCCTTCACAATGATGACTTGTATCCCCACTTGTTTCATCTATAACCACATCATTGATTATATTCTCAATTCCACATTCACAATATACACAATCTACATTCCATTATCATTTTTTGGTTCCATGAATTTTGCATATACACATTATCAACCTCACTCAAGCATTTCATCAAACACCTTAGATGCATACATTTTGTTCTTCATAATAAATAGCCTACATACTTTCATCCTACCCATATATCATCATAACCCATCAAATTTCAGCTTATATACATACTGTAACACTTTTATTAAGTCTACTAACATACATGAACTCATTTAACCAAACCAAGTCACCCATCCTTCATGGGCATCTATTTCCATGAGGTGGAGTTTAACCCACCACAACCTTTACCCAAAAACACACATAAACAATCATGCAAGGAGAAATTTAGCATCATATAGAATCTCAATCATGTATGCTACAACTTTCATACATCAATTTAGCCTTTGGCATAAAGCCATAAAATCACCTAAATCTTGAAACCACTTGACAAAAATCCCATGAACCAAGGTTGGTTTCTTGTAAAAGTTAGTAAAAGACTACTAACTCTCCACTATTCACAATGGAACTCACAAATAACATTTATTTTAATCAAAAAAGAATTGACTAAAATTTTTACTTCCATAGAAGATTTGGGGAAAAAATACTTTGGAGGAGTTATGAGTTGAACAAACTCAAAATAAACTCACCTTTGTGTTGAAGATTCAAACATAAAAACCCAAAATATTTGAAGACATAGTAGTAAATAAGGTTTTGAATAAACTTGGGAGGAGACTTCAAAAACCTTTCAAGAACAAAAAGATAAAACATCTCATTTGTTACACAAACAAGAAATATGAACACAAAGATGAAAAAACAACTGTTTGGTTGCGTTTTCTCGACCATTTCTCTGATACCAATTGTATAAACCGGGGACGGTGGCTAAGCTAACCCTAGTGGTCGGTGCGGAAGCGGATCGAGACTTTGTACACTCATTTTTGTAGAACAAATATACACCCGGATAATCAACGATAGTGTGTGAGATGTGATGAGGAGGAGGAAAACGATATATAGATATGTGGAACAAGATGAAGAGGATAACCAAATATAACCGAAAGATTACATTACCTACCTCACTCATACCTAGGTTCATGAACACTTAGTTCATGAACCCTCACAACTTCAAAGACACATGACTTTCTCTCTATCACTCATACACTCATCAAGCACTCCACATGGGATGTGCTTCTATTTATACTAACATGTGACCTACCAATGGCAAACTAGTAAATAACACAACTAGTGACTAGTGATATAAATAATACAACAATAAATCATAACTCACTAGTGTCGGTCTTCGGTAGTCAAATGTCTCGAGTCATCATGGTCTTCACCGTGTTGTGGTACGATAAATAGTGAGTAGTGGCATGTTGAGTTATTTGCGCTCCCCCTTGGCAAATACAATGACTTATTTGTTTGTAATTCAAACGATCTCATCAAACCAAATCTCGGATTCGGGAATCCCAACAAAATGGATGAATCAAAACAAAGACAAGATGCTGAAATGAAGGAATTGAAAGATAGACAAGAAGATATGATGTGATTTATGGCTGTTATCAAAGAGCAATTACCTAATGCAAATCTGTCCAATATTTTTGTAGGTTTGATCACACAGGTAATTATAATATATCATTCTTTGAAATTATAATCGTATATGATTGCATATTGATTTTTTTTACTCTAAATAATTTCAGGCTGCTAATGATTCATCTAGTGTATATAATTGATGCATTGAAAACACATCTCATTTCCCGAGTCTTTATTTATATATTTAAGTCTAAATTGAGTCGGTATTTATTAGTTTTAGTTTGTTTTTAGTAAAATTGGGTTATCGAGTCTTTGTTTATGATTTTATATGTTTTTGTAGGTGTTTAGTGCAATCCCGAGGCCACATGATAGTTGGAGCAAGTGAAAACGGGAAACAAGAAAAAAATATATCAAGGGGTGCTGAAAAGAATGGACTAGGCAAATCGCCTAGTCCCTTGATCATGGCGTGTGATACGCGTGAGAAGGAAAGTCAAAGGAGGCCGAAGTCAGTTTGACCCAACTAATTTGTCGTGATGTGCACCCCAGACGTATCGCCTGGGGGAGCATCTGATCTACGCGATACGCGTGGGAGTTAAAAACCCGAAAAAAGTGTTGATCCCTTATAAATTCAAGTTTAGGGTTAAGTTTCAATCATTCTTCGGCTGCAGTCGAATCCAGGGATTCTAGAGGCGATTTTCAGAGAGGTGAAAAGGGCTGGAACACTTGGAGATCATTGGGGAATCGCAATCCAGCATCAAATATTTAATTGGTTCTTTGATTTATCCTTTGTTTTTGCAATTACTTAATCTAGTAGCATGTATTACTCTAAGATCGATTTCAGTTTATATATATGTTTTTGCTGTGAACATGGTGGTTGGCTAAGTAATTTGCCACCACCTAGACCATGATGACAATTGTTTGATAATTGCACGTTAATTCGATGGTGATGCATATGTGTACTTATGCGTACTTGAACTAGTTTTCTAGTTATTGATTTATCCTTGCTTTGCTTGCGGATGTCTTCCGGTATGGGTAAGGTAGTTAACTTGTAGGCTATGCTTGTAAATTAATGTGATTGCTTCATTGTGGTCATAGGGTAGTTTATAATTAGTTATTTGAGTCTTGTGTGCTGCTTTCTAAATAAACTTAAAAGGGTGATAGTTATCGGGTAGTCGGGTTGGTAAACTTCTTAGGACCAAATTGTCCCAAAAGGAAATTCCCTAGGTTAGTTTTCTAATTTGTTATTCAGAGTCATTCATAGTTTATTTGTGGCAGCTCCTGCTAGCTTAAGGTACTCGAGATTAGGTTTCTGAGGTGGTTAAGTCTAGTTGAAGTAGGAAGTACCCACAAGGTGAACTCTTATACGAGCGTAGGATCATCTATTAGGAAGAACTCAAAAGGTGAACTGACCGCCATCAGGATTGCTAAAACCGGGTTAAGTTGTGAGTTTCAAATAGGAGTCTAGGTCTAGGTTGTGCCTTTTCTCATCTAATTATTTCCTTAAGTTTCTCAGTGTCGTTTGCTAGTTAGTTGATAGTTAAGTTAGTTAATCTATTCCAAAACCCAAATTCAAATTCTCAAATTTCCATTCTTAGGTCCTAGGTTGAGTCTTGTCTGTAGAGTGTCCTTAGGGTTCGATATCCTGGTCTTCCTTAGCTTTACTATAATCCGACAGGTACACTTGCCTTAGGGTTCGATTAGTTTTAGGATTTTCAGTAAAATTTAGGTGTGTCTAGGTCTAGGTTAGGTCTAGGTGTTAATAGCATTTTAGGTATATTCCGAACACATCAATAATCGTGGTTCTACAGGAAACCCAACATCATCTCGTGCAAGTCATAGCAGGTAATATTATTCATCTATTTCTTTTTCTTACATGCATTACTTTTTATTCTTTTGCCGTGAGTGTGATATCACAAAACCCCAACATCTATTAACAATGAGTGTGAATTTCACCATATAAATATAAATCAGGTCAATAAAGATGTATGTACTTCTGTAGGATATTAACAATGTATTTTTTAGCCATATAATTGATTTTTGCAACAACCGGTATCTTTGTTTTTTAATTTCCAAAGGCTAGAGGGTTTGATCAGCTAGTTTAAACAATACAAAACTAAGGCTAGAGGGTTTGTTTTTTGTGGGTGCTAAGGGGTTTAAGGGAGCTAAGTCTGCTCCTTTTTCTCCTGGTGAGGTGGCCTCCAATGAGGCTGCTGTGATTAAAGGGCAGGGCAAAGCTGGTAGTTCCAAAAGTGGTCCTAACTGCGCTGCTGTTATGAACGACCCATGGTACACTAGCCCACATAGCCAATCAATTCAACAGCCCAATAATCCAACTCATATGCATATAAGGAATCAACGAGAATAGGTTAAGATAGAGAAAAATATTGTTAGTGTGTGTTATTCTCCCACCATCATACTCTGGTTCTCAATTCCCATCTCCTTCTTATTTGTACTGGTTACTTCTTATCAATATATTGAAGCTTTCTCAATTGAATATCAATAGCATCAATTAGATCTATTTGTGTCTGATTTTCGTAGTGATAATATCATATCACTTCATTGGTGCTTTCATTTCTCCTCAGCTCATATGGCTTTGGAGTGTTCTCAAGATGATCTGCACTTGCTTCCTACACCCGCTCCTTTGTCTCGTTTTTCAGGAGTAAATCTGATCCAATGGATCCGTCAAGCGGAGCAGTACTTCCTCTATTACTCCATTTATGATGACGAGAAGTTTCCGTACGTCATTGCCTTATTTGATGACGACGCCTTTTGCTGGTTCAATCGATGGTATAGAAGATTCGACTTCGTCACCTGGGAGACTTTCACCACTGAAATGCTTGCTCAATTCTACTCTACTGCCCTAGTTGACCATTCGACTGACTCCGTCACTGCCACGTTTTCAATTTCTTCATCTATGGATGAACAGGGATCGTTGCTACTCCAAATGGAAGATCTAATTTTGGAAATTAAAAGTGACTCCATGTATGAGCCAGATATGCAGGATTCAGTTTCCGAGCATACCACCATAGTTTGTGGTGCTACTTTCAAATCGATCATGGATAATCCACGACCTAGTCAGAATTTCAATGATCAGAGCGGATCTATCTTCCGCATATCCTCTCATCGTAGTCAGGTAGCACTAATGGATTTGATATATGGCCGCCATATGTTCGATGAAATGCCTGAACTAAATGTTGTTTCTGCTTTAATTGATTTTCGTCCAATTCGTGGTCCCACTTCAGTACCTCTTTTAGGCGACTCTGATACAATACTTGATATGGTTTACCCTTGTTATCCAGTTCCTGACCAACTACTTGCATATAACGTGAGTACTAAAGTTCCAAGGGCCAATGAGGGAAGTCTCCTTACATGTTTGCTTGAATTGTTTGTACAACTTAGTACCTAACAGATGATAAAAAGGATAAAAAAAAGAACACGAGCTCTTTTGTGATTGCTTGCATGAGGCTGGACATGGATCTTTGAATTCGGTGTCTTCCTTACCTAGGCACGTTACGGTTCCTGCACACACGGTGGAATTTCCATTCCTAATAACTGATCGATTCCTTAGATGGAAAGGAGGAACAATGAACATGCTCTATTGCAATGTTGGATCCCCACAATTACTCACCAGTTTTGTTCTTATGACTAGCACCTCCAAATCAAAATGCATCAAAGTTGAGCTCCATCTTCTAGTGCCTACTTTTGTTGTACGTCTCATTCCTCTTCTTCAAGATGTTATACCAGCACATCGAAAACAGACAACTATGGGTTATATTGGTGCATCTAATGTTGTTTCCTCCCTAGTAGCGAACATGGTGAGCGACGTATCTACTAAATATGTTGACACGGGACAGATTCATACCACCCGTAACCTGTTTGATAAAATGCTCGCACCAAATGTTACTTCTGCTTTTCAAGAGACTACCATTGATTTGATGCCTTTTATACTTCATGCTTTGCAATCTATACCATCTTTAGATGTCTTACATGTAGTTCATAGCTCAAACCATGCAATTCACCATGCGGGAAATTGGACATATCTTGGTATGAGTATTTTAGAGAATTTCATTTGAACAACTATACAGAATGGGTTTTGTCAAAAGTGTTGGGTTAATCGATTTGTTCACGGGTCATGATTAACGGGTCAAAACTAGTCATCAATGTCACAGATTTCGGGTCATGAATATGGGTCCAAATTAACTTGAAACTTGCACAAGAAGGGGTCTATGTTGACCAAGAAAGTAGGAGCAGAAAGTTGTTTAATTTGGTCGTCGATATTGACCGGGTAAAGTGGAAGATGAAAGTGAAGTGGGTTTACGTGGGTTTATGTTTGTTTTCTTTATTTCCTATAAATAGGAGTAGTGGTATTTTATTATGATGTACTTTTTACTTTCAATATAACAAAAGCTTCTCATTTGTAACATCCATGGTCTATCCATTTCGTTGTACCCGACTTGTATTCCATGATCCATTCAATAAGGAAGTTCATTTCATTTTATTTGGTGTTTCAATGTATAATTTACGATTATTTCAATTTATTTTGTTTCGATTTCAATTCGTATTTCAATATTCCAAGCTTTCAATTTATTTAAATTAGACCGGGACTTGAGTATGCTATATACGTGTGGCAAATGTGGGCAATACTAGTTACGCACGCAATTGAAACACAAATTCTAGTTGTACGAATGTTTTGGGTTAAAATTATAAATATTGAAAGTTTGGGCCATTTATGTAATTTTGATAAAAGAAAAAATTAATTTATGTGTCAAATTTATTTTACGTCCGTAGTTAATTCGTAAATAAACCTATGTGAAAGATCGGGTTTTAAATATAAGTTATGGGACTTAATTGTGCATTTTATGGGTTGTGTTTAAGTTAGAAAAATAATAAACAAAAAAAAACACAAAAATGAGGGCCGCCGGGTTCGAACCCGCGACCTCACACTTCATAGCAATGCGCCCTAACCACTGGGACGATTTCTATTTTGTGATCAGTTCCGGCTCCTTCATTTATATATTAAACATGCGCGCGTCAAGCCTCTTCCTCCCCTTTCCTTCCCCACGCGCCTGCAATCTTTTTCCCTCTTCTTTTTGTTTCGACCTTAACCCCTCTTGACCCATTTTCTCGCCCGTTTTCACCATTAAAACCACCATTTAAACCACGGTTTCATGTCCCATTTCAATACTCGAGTTTAATGACACTTTAATCATCAAAAACCATTTACAATTAAAGATTTTCAATAAAAAAATTAATCTTCTTAAAACCTCCATTAAAACTAAACTTAAAGCTCCAAATAGACCCATCTCCGATCTCGTCCACTATAAATTGAGATCATAAACCTGTTGTAAACGTGCTCACGACCAAAAACCCTCTCCCAATTTCAATTTTCATCCTGGAAATCAAAAACCCCCAATTTCTAGGGCTCATAACTTGTTCGTGTGATTCCGGACTCAATTCTCCGTCAAACTGATCAAGTAAGTAGTCCATTCCACCTAGTTTTTCGTTATCTACAAAATCCCTCTGTTAATTTTAGGTTTTATTATCATATTTCATATGTCAATTTTAGGGTTCTTCGTGATTTGGGGATTTTTATGAAAACATAAATTGTAGCCTAACTAGTTTAATCTAAACATCTCAATATCAATAATTTCTATTCTAAATCACTATGGTTGCAATTAGAATATATTCATAATTATTTTGTCTATTTTATTACTTGTTATCATCTTCTAAATATATATTTATATATTTAAAAAAAATTATATATATTATCACATGATACAGATACTTATTCCTTACGACGTTAACTATAAATCATAATAAAATTATGATGATTCCATAATCATTAGATCATATTATAAAAATACTTTTATAATCAGTGTATATTACATTACTTTGTAATAGTTATAACATCATAGTCTAAATATAATTCAAACTTCATATATTGTTTTACGAGTCGTTCATTCTCGCATTATTAAATCAATTCACAATCATCTTATACAAAAATTTAAAGCTTTGCTGAGACGATTGTAAATGTATTATTATATTTATTATTATCAATATTATTATTATTATTCTTATTATTATTATTATTATTATTATTATTATTATTATTATTATTATTATTATTATTATTATTATTATCATTGTTATTATTATTATTATTTATTATCATTAGTTATTAGTTAGTGTTGTAACCTAATTAATTCAAACTTATTATTTAAACTTATTAAAAGACGTCTCATTTATGCCATAAGAATTTACTTAACATTTATATTACTCATAAATACACTATATAACTTTTGTCAAATAAATAACATGTCTTTAAACAAAACCCCAAATGCCCATGAACCCCTAGTCTCCTAGCTTCGTTATTCAATTAGGTCCCCTCGTTTTCCTTTAGGTTGACCTTCGGGACTACTACTTTCATTCTCGCGTTCATTCGTGGAATCCATTCATCCTATTATGTGAGTAATCCTTGCCCCTTTTTCGTGTTTTACATTTTGGGGTGCAACATGTATCCTATATCAATCTATTAATTTTCATGATTTTCATATAATGCGATTGTACACCATATGTGTGAATGTGTTTAGGATTTCATTCTAGCATAACTTGTCAATGTGTTGGGATTTCATGTTTTTCATAGTGTTTCATGTATAAATGTGTTTCATATCGCAAAAACATTAACGTAAGGCCTGGGGAATCAAAGATAGATCTATTGGCTGACAACCCACTCAACTTGACCGGTTCTGGCGTTGGGTGTTTGAGACCTATTTCATATAGTCTAACCTTCGGGTTAGGAAATCCTTGTCATTAAGGGTTGTTTATGCATTATTTCATGTTGTCATTTTATCTAGTATGTTGATCTTTCATTTCATTCTATCATAGGATACAATTCGCACGTTTTCATTTTATATATCATGTTACATATTAAACCTGTGATTACTCACCAACTTTGTAGTTGACCTTATCTTATACATGTTGCGGGAAATGGTAATGTTTGATCCAAGTTGCTCTACTTAGGGATTTGGACCTAGTTAAATTTTTAATGAGATATTGTTGAATCGTTCATGTTATGTTTTAATTTCAAGTTTATGTAATGACCTTTATTATGAATAAAATTGGTGTTAATTAAATATTGTCATCTTAATTTAGTTGTCATGAGCTTTTGGGCAATCTAATCATGCCCCGACGTTTCCGCCGTCGGTTGGGGTGTGACACCATTCTTTCCTTTCTCCAAGTTTACTATTATATACATACATATACATACGTAAGTGTGTGTATTGAGTGTGTTAGTGAGGGGCCTGAATCCTACATTTGGTATCAGAGCCTAGGGCTCGTATCGGGGAAGCGGGTTTGAAGATCGGAGGAAGCCTCTGCCACCGGCGGGGTTGTCGGTCGGTGGAGGGCAGAAGTAAAAAGGGGCTGTTCGGGATTGTGTTACAGCAGTAGACGAAGACCAGGAGGTGTTCTTGTCATTCGTTTTCGCGGGGGAAAGTGCCGGTTGGGATGACGGGGGTGACGGGTGAACACCGGTGTGTCTCGTGGTTGTTTTGTGAAGTCTTTTCAGCAGGGGGTGCTGCTGATTTTCAGCCTTGATCAGTTTGTTCGTGATAAGGGGAGACCGACGTAGTGCGTGAAAAATGAACGGAAGGGATCCGTCAAAGCAGGGGGCTTTGGATTGTGTTCGTTTAGCAGGGTAAAGAAAGCGGTAGAAGCGAGGTAGCTTGTTTTCTTGGTCGGTGGAGGAGCCTCTTGAACAAGGATGATCGGTGAAGGTTGTAAAGAAAAAATACGGTGTGACATTATGGCGTTAGAGTTCAAATCGGGTGACTTTGGATGAGGCCGGGGAGAGGTCATCGATCCGTGAAGAGTTAAGATGTTAATGAGCGGTTCTAGCGGTAAGCCATGTAAGATGTTACAAGTGTTGTGAGAAATCAAATGTTGGCTTTGGACGTGACCGAGGTGGTTGTCGGGTGTCTGGTAAAGTTCGAGTAGAGATGGTTTGAGGTGACGACAGTTTTGACGTGATCGTCGCACTGAAGAATGGCGTGAACAAGCAACGATTAGGGGGGGTGAATGTTGGGTTAATCGATTTGTTCACGGGTCATGATTAACGGGTCAAAACTAGTCATCAATGTCACAGATTTCGGGTCATGAATATGGGTCCAAATTAACTTGAAACTTACACAAGAAGGGGTCTATGTTGACCAAGAAAGTAGGAGCAGAAAGTTAGTTTAATTTGGTCGTCGATATTGACCGGGTAAAGTGGAAGATGAAAGTGAAGTGGGTTTACGTGGGTTTATGTTTGTTTTCTTTATTTCCTATAAATAGGAGTAGTGGTATTTTATTATGATGTACTTTTTACTTTCAATATAACAGAAGCTTCCCATTCTTTCCTTTCTCCAAGTTTACTATTATATACATACGTAAGTGTGTGTATTGAGTGTGTTAGTGAGGGGCCTGAATCCTACAAAAAGTTCATATTCCTAATGGTGATATGGGTCCATCTAGTCAGCCATTCAACGTCTACAAGCTCGAGAATATGGTTGTTTTAGAAGGGACTATAGTGGGTAAAGCCACTGTTAGTCATCCATATAAGTATGGTTTGATACATGTATATGCTCTTGACACCGGTGAGCGGGTCGGGTTTTCTATTCATGTTCAGTCCACGCTTACATATAACTCGCTTCGACTTGATGATAAGACTTGTTGTCGCAAAAGGATAATGGCTAAAATGCACATTGAAGTGATCAGACAGTGTTATGCTACATTGCACTTGTTGCGCATGAAAAGTTCTTCTATTCATAGCTCCAAAGACCTCACCAACACATGGGAACTTGCATGCCCACTTTTGCGGTAACTGTAGTATTTGATATTGTTTTGGAAATTTTCATGAACAATGATACTTTCCAACAAAGAACTTTAATGTTTCATGGTTCATGGAAATGGCTCCTAATTGAGTATTACTAGTCTTACGCGGATTTGGTGGTAGCTTCTCATGTGTTTTTTGGAATGGTGGATATACATGAGGTTGTTTGGCTTCCCGTGCTTAATGGATATGATGGCATTGGTGCTTATTTGATGTCGCTTGTTTGTTGTCGACGACTACGAATTGACAGGTTTCAACCTATTAGTATAATACTAATTTTTGTTTTCCAATCATGCATCGAGTTTGGTCCCAATAGACTGGGCTACAACAGTTACGAGTTTGGATGTACGGCTGTTATTGTATTACCTTCCCATGTATTCAACACACACGGCTTCCTTCTTGATATCTAAACGATCACTTGCAACTTCCATACAACAAGGCCTCTTGTGTTGGCATTCTCCTTTTGTCGGTTGCTCTCCGCATCACCTATTTTTTATTGTGACACTTGCAAATTTGTTACTATTAATGACACACTCTGTTTGCTTAATTTCTTTCTATTCCTTGGAATGCCTGGATGGTTATCGGTGATCGGGAAACTTCAGTTTATTTCAAGGAGATCGAAGGTATTACTCCTAATCATTTCACCTACACTTCCTTGGTCACAACTTATCGTAAAGTGATCAGAACCGATGAAGCCATGTGCTTGCTTGGGGGAATGGAAAATAAATGGCTGTTTCCTAGCATGCTTACTTATCACCAAATTTTAAAGCAATTATATGCAGAAGTTACGAGCAAGGAGGTCTATGTTCTTTTTGTTGTTGGTAGTATTGTTGATGGGTTGGCTTACATAGATCAGGGGCTGCAACTTACGTTGTTTGTTTTAGATTTGCGTGTATATATCATGGTCACATTAGAGCACCCTTCAAAGTCTTCCACTCCATGCAAACTCAAAGCTTTCTTACTTGGACTGCCATGCTGTTACGCATGGGCATACATGGATATGGAATAACAGCAGAGGGCCAGAACCTACCAATTCTTCCATACTCATTACACTTTTTGAAGTTTACCCAGATGTGCCCAACTGCTGTTTCTTTTCTTGACACAAAGATTATTTTGTTGGGAATTTCCTAATCCTTGAGTTTGAAATTTGGTTAGATGAAACTCAACGTACCACTTATTATCAACCGTTTGCACAACACGGTGAAGTTTATGACTCGGAGACTTTCACTAACCGAAGACTTGGCATTAGTGACTTTATTAGTTATTGTTGTATTATTTATGTCACTAGTCTATTTATGTTATTTACTAGTTTGCCCTTAGTCTTAGTTGTTTAGTATATAATGCGAGTCTTTCTCATGTGAAAGACTAGCTAGATTAGTGCATGTTTGAGAGAGCTTGGTCATGTATCTTTGAAGTTGTGTAGGTTCATGAACACTTGTTCATGAACCTAGCATGAGTGGTGTAGGTAAACATATAATCATTTGACTTCATCTATGATTATCTCTACATTATCTTGTTCATCACATCATTTATTGTCCTCATCATTATCATCACATCTCAAACACCAAAGATGAATATCCGGTCCTTTATGTTCTTCTTGGTGTTTATTTGTTCTACAAAGATGAGTTACACAAAGTCTCCGATCCGCTTCCGCTAGTTCCATCGGGGTTTTGCTTGGCTCACCGATCCCAGTTTCTACAATTGGCATCAGAGCCATGGTCGAAGAAAACACAACAAATCGGTTGGTTTCTTCACCTTTGTGTTAGTTTGCTTGTCTTTGTAACAAATAGAGATGTCTTATTTTTGAACTTTGGGTTTTTGTGTTAGAAATTGTCACACAAAATAATATGAGTTCTTGTGTTTTCTTCAAACTCATCCCAAAATTCATGTTTTCCAGATCTTCAAGTTTGAAGATTGTTAATTTGATTTTTGTTGGATTAAATTAAATGGAAAACAAAATAAAAACCGATAAAGGTGAATAGTGAAAGAGTTGTAGCCCATACCCACTTTACTGACTTTTGTAAAGTAGCAACTATTTTGTCACCTTTTGTCAACTACCCTAGTTTCTCTCTCCTCTTACACACATCACCTAAATACGTATCCCTTAGTCTTTGATAGCAGATTTTTTTATATAAGACTTATTAGTGTTTATGTTAAATTATTATAACAAGTGATGAAGAACTAAAAACTCACGAGACTGCAGCTCGTTACATCGGTTTTTACGAGTTCTTATTTGAGAGAAAAGGTGATTATTTATGTTGACAACCAGGTTTTTATCAGCGAGTTCGAGATTCAGGTTTCTGTCATGGTATATGACGAGGATAACGGTGATTATTTGGTCGATGTTGTTCATAGACGATCATTGTTCGAGATGGGTTTACGGGCGTTGTTACGAAGATGTCGAAGAGTAGTTGTGATCTTGGTTTCACAAATTCAATAATATATGATTTTGTGGCTATGGGTTAAAGAAAATAGAATGAAAAATCTTCTATTTTTTTTTTGTCGTGTATTGTGAGAAAGGACAAGACAAAATAAGCATGGTTACTATTTTGCTTTCTGCTAATGCATGGGATTACAAACAAAAGAAGTATTCAAATCAGCTCCTTGTCTCCATCATTTGTACAATACACAGTACTTTCTCTCTCTTCATCGTGAATCAACTGAATCAACGTACGTGTTCCGGCAGAACACTAAAGCTCACATTCTGGTTCAACTTCGTTCCGTGAGAACTCCAGCCAGAAAAACCATCTTCCGTGATACCGACCTCTGAGATAAAACCACTTCCGTGAGAACTTGCGCTTCCGAGATAACTCCTCCAACAGAACAATCCGAGAGAATTAGTTCCGAGGGAACTTTTCAGGGGAGAAAAAGGTTCCGGAGTAACCTGAGAGTTCTGAGGGAACTCGAACTCAGTTCCGAGTGAAGTATAGAGATGGAGATAGAAGTTCCGGGGGAACTTGATAAGTTCCGAGGGAACTTGAAAAACTTCTGAGGGAACTCACCGAGCTACCTCCATTCCTTCCGAGGGAACCAAGGAAGTTCTGGGGGAACTTAAGGTTCCGAGATAACTCGTTCTCAGTTGCTACGGAAGTTTCGAACTTCCTCCGGAACTCCCAAATTAGTCTAGAACTTAAAATGTTCCGAGGGAACTTCAGAACTGGATCTGCTCGCCGGAATTTGCTCTTCAGGCCGCCACTGTCTGAATCCATCCATGTCTCTGGTCGCCGGAAAATGGCTAACGTGGCCAGAATTTTTCCAAGTCGTCGATGGTTGTTGCTGCTGTGTCTGTGTTCTGATTAGGGTACAAAAAGGGAGAATATCTCTTTTACATGGGAAATGGGCCGCTGACTTCAACAAACCATGAAATGGGTTCATTAATTTCTACTGGGCTGCGAATTTGGTCAGATTGGGCTGCTGACATGGGTATAAAGCAAAACAGATTTTGGGCTTGCATTTGATTTAAAACAGCTGTTGGGCCTGCCATTCTTAAACAGACTTGAGACTGGGCTAGTCTATTTAAATCAATTGTTGTTGAGCTACTGTTTTATTGCTGAAAAATTACTACAAGTCAACGGGGTGTAAGCCGTTGAAGTCCATCGCAACAAATGGTGTACAAACAAGGTACACTTGTAGATTACAAATTATTTTTCTATTTGAGGCTCTCTTTGTTATAAGTAGATGTGTTTAGAAGTTGGTTGAAAATTGAAGAATGTGAACAAATTTGGGATTATCTACATTGAAGAATTTGTTTGCGAAAGTTGGATTAAGTTCAAATTTTTGAAGAGTCCTTGAGCCATATTTGGGATGGTAAAAATAAAGGCAAAATTAGAAGCTTATGACTTGTTGAGGTAATTTATTTGAAGAGGTACTATCTTTGAAGTGATGCATCGGTTTGATATTCATAAGACGGTTGAATTATGGAATTAGATCTCTAATTTCTCTTTGATCCTTTATCTTGTTTACCTTAACAACACTAAGGATGATGGTTCCATCCTTGAAGTAGTGTGCTTGTTATTTGTGGTAAACACCCTATGAACTTAAGAGCCTAGCGGAAAAGGCCGGAAGAATCAAAACTCTTTATCGTAGGGGGAGCTTCACAAAGGAGAATGGTTAAATGAAATATTTGAAACCGTATGAAGATTTTCTTGAAGTCAAGTTGCAAGAATACAAGGGAACCGATTGTCACAAGAGTTGAGATATTTATCTGTTTGTTCATCTACCAAATAGGGGGAGATTGTTGGAAATTTCCTAATCCTTGAGTTTGAGATTTGGTTAGATGAAACTCAACGTACCACTTATTATCAACTGTTTGCACAACACGGTGAAGTTTATGACTCGGAGACTCTCACTAACCAAAGACTTGGCAATAGTGACTTTATTAGTTATTGTTGTATTATTTATGTCACTAGTCTAGTTATGTTATTTACTAGTTTGCCCTTAGTCTTAGTTGGTTAGTATATAATGTGAGTCTTTCTCATGTGAAAGACTAGCTAGATTAGTGCATGTTTGAGAGAGCTTAGTCATGTATCTTTGAAGTTGTGTAGGTTCATGAACACTTGTTCATGAACCTAGCATGAGTGGTGTAGGTAAACATGTAATCATTCGACTTCATCTATGATTATCTCTACATTATCTTGTTCATCACATCTTCTATATTTATTTTCCTCATCATCATCACATCTCACAACACTATCGTTGATGTTCATCCGGGTATTTATTTGTTCTACAAAAACGAGCTCACAAAGTCTCTGATCCGCTTCCACTGTGCCATTGGGGTTTGGCTTGGCTCACCGACCCCGGTTTCTACATATTTTATTTGCGGCTCTGTATGGGCATCAACCACCTAATATCATCTGTTCCCTACTTCACACTTCAAGCTATGCAGTCCCTTGGGAAGAAATCTGCAGCCAACTTTATATTTATATGCACCTTGAGGACAAGGTGAATGTGAAAGGGAGGGGTAATGTTATGAACGACACATGGTACACTAGCCCACATAGCCAATCAATTCAACAGCCCAATAATCCAACTCATATGCATATAAGGAATCAACGAGAATAGGTTAATATAGAGAAAAATATTGTTAGTGTGTGTTCTTCTCCCACCATCATACTCTGGTTCTCAATTCCCATCCCCTTCTAATTATTTGTACTGGTTACTTCTTATCAATATATTGAAGCTTTCTCAATTGAATATCAATAGCATCAATTAGATCTATTTGTGTCTGATTTCCGTAGTGATAATATCATATCACTTCAGCTGCTGGAAAGGGTTCTGCAAGTGTTTCTTTGCCTAATAACCAAAGTGGTTTTGGAGGTTTCAAAAAGGGGTTTTGGAAGAAAAAGAATAGTGCGAATTCTGGTTCGGGTACTACTAAAAAGGTGGGTTTGAAAACTGATTCTGGCAGCTCTAAATTTTCTAAACAAGTACAATATGAAGCTACTAAAATCGCTAAGAGATTGCTGCTCTTAAGAGTGGTGGTTAGTTAAAGGATATTTCTATGGATGACTTGTCTGATGGTTATGATAAAAAAATGGGGGGTTTTTTTATTATGACATGGATGTGGTTCTGGAATATATCGACAAAAAAGAGTTGCCTCTGACTAAGGTTTCGGAGTTTAATGGTGCAGGTACATCGACATCCCCCGGTTCTTGATGATGTTTTTTCACTGTTGGGAATTTAGGAGTGTTTTCTTTACTCCTTTAGCTAAGAATTTATGGTGGGTTTTAATTCTTGTTGGTGCTGCTCATTTGCTTATTTGTTGATGGAAATGACGAATTTTTCATCAGAAGGTGGTGGTGTTGGTTTTTTTGGATTATGGTAATTTTATGGTGCTTGTAATCCCCTGGTTAATCTTGAGAGCTATTATGGGTTGCGGATTATATTCTTTGATGGTTTTTTGGTTTGCCATTGGTTTTTTAATTTAGCCACATAATCTTTGTTTTGTATTGTTTTTTAAATACAAAAAATCAATGCTTACAAATACCATGTACTGAAATGGTGAAAACAAGAGGGTTTGATCAGCTAGTTGACTCCTAAGGTAAGCTTTTGTGTAGGCTTTAGTTTACTGTAGGTATTAAGGAACATGATCTGCTGGTTGACTCCTAAAGTAAGCTTTAGTTCACTGTATGTATTAAGCAACACATCTAAGTTTCGAATGAAACTTGAATAACTTATTAAATGGAATGTTCATCATGCTTTAGTTTGCAGGCAGACTGTTAATTTTGTTTGAAATTCATTTGTTTTATGTATTTGTGCAACAGTTATCGAAGACCGCAAGAGTTACTCAACTGTTTTTTGGTTCATCAAGCAGGTGAGTTTTGTGAGCCTTGTTTTTGGATGGCGTATCATCTCGCTAAAGCTTCTAATATATTTTGTAGTTATATTTTGGGCTCCTAGAATTTGTTGGGTACATGGTAGTTGATAAATCTTGGAGATCATTGAGAATGCTCATCTTGGAGATTCTCTTTGTTATATTTTTCATGAATATATTACATTGCATTTAGTGATTTTATTTGTGATTCTGAATTCTCAATTAGAAGCATTTCTTGTCCTATAAATATGTACGGAGATGACATTCATGTATTAATGATTCTTGGTTTATAATGAGGTTGTTTTTAACTATAATAGAATTTTGATTCATCTAAATAGAAACATTTGTTGAATAACAACAACCCATTAGTAATCTACATATACTATTAGATCATCATAGGAATATAGAGAGAAAGAGAATGTAGAGGGTAATATCTCATATCTTCATTCATATACATCATATACAAATGCCACTATTTATAAGGCTAGGATAATAATATTTCATAATGGTAATGGAGAGTTAAGAATATGGATAGTCACTACAATAACTATTCATAATACTCCCCCTTGACTATCCATAGAATGAAATATATTGTTCTTTCAATACGCTTGGAGATGTTGCCTTATTAAAAACCTTACTAGGAAAACCCAGTGGGACAAAACATAGCTAAGGGAAAAAGAGTGCAACGCGTATTGTCTCCCCCTGATTATGACATGTATCATTTATCTGAGTAGCATCGATCTTCTGTGAAAATTTGCTCAGTACTTTTGCAGCAGCTGATTTGCTTCTTGATCCCTTGATATGTAATTCCTTAAGCTGACCAATGTTATATGCTCCTTTTGTAAAACTCCCAAAGTTTAGCAAATTGTGTTTCAAATCTAACACAATAGCCGATTGTGGTAGGAAGTGACATTCCCAAAGGTAGTTGACTTTATTTCTCAGCTCCAGTGATCGTTCTTCTCAATACAGTTCCAACAAATCGCGAACATGTTCACTGCGTCACGTCTCATCTCATAGATACAAGATCCAAAATAGTGTTGTATAACGATGTTTTATTACCTCCATCTTAATGACTAACAAAACTTTTTTCGATGGGTTAGTAAAATATAAGTCTATACCTTTATACCTCAAAAAAAAAAAAAATTCCAACGTCTCATCATTGGACATAGGCAATATTATGCAAATAAATTTTAATAAATGATATATCTAAAAAGAAATGCCAATGCAACAACTCCACATAGTTTTAGTACTTCCACATAAAAAAATCCATTCTTTGAAAATGGTCATTTTCTATATCAAATAATCTGACAATCTTTAGCATATATGATGGATAAGTATATTCTGGTGTATGGACCATTTTGTATTTCGAGATAATCATGCGTCGATATGAAACTTAACAAAACTATTTTTTAGTCCATACACATAACATGATAAATTTCATAATATATTCTCGAGGCTTTATAAAAAAGCTTAACACATTTATAATCCATCAACAATCTATTATGGACCAATTTCTTTCCATCTTGACTAATTGTGCATATGCATTCACTCATGATGAGTTTGGATAAAATTAATCTTTTAACAAATCATTTTAACATTGATAACATTATACCATTCTTATCGATGGTTTTAATGACATATCATGTCATCATGTGATGTTTAATGGTGCACAAGGATTATATATTTAAGATGTTTCAAACACCTTCACGTATTCAACTGTCTTGGGGGTTTATATATATACTTATGATTACATTTAAGCATTCAACGTATACAAAGAATCGTAACGTATTCAGATCCAATAACGTCTCATCATTATGGCACTTTAAACCCTCCAAAGATTTCATGTATCATCATCAAGTGAGCCATATACCTAGGATATCATAATATTCACAAGACGCATATCAATTATCTATTATATTACCAGGCTAATAAACTGTTGGAATCTCATTGCATCCACCACCGGAGAATATGTCTCCTCATAATCAAACTTAGGTCTCTACAAAAATCATTGTGCCACCAATCATGCTTTTGTATAATAGACCCGTTTATATCCAACATAATAGAGAATTTAACTCTGCCTGATGTGTGTCTTTCCATTTTGGCCAATTAATTCGATTTTTCATCACAGGCAGATTCTAATTCTTGATCCTTATCCTTTTTATTATTTCTAGCGCTTATTAAATTCAAAATATTATCGACGTCAATTTTGTTTCGATTCTATATATGTTTAGACATGATATAATTTATTGAGATCTCTTCATCATTATTCAGGTACCTGAGGTTCTTCTGGAACCATCATGTCTAATGTTTCTTTAAGGAACTTTTCTACTAGTACCTCGACTTGCTCCAAAATCTCCATGATATTTTATTCTTGGAATCGACTAGTCTACCATGATTCAAACGTGCCATAGACTTATTATCTATACTAATCTGTCCCTCTAGGACACCAATCTTAATTGGAGCATTAGCAACTAGTATATATTACACAGTCATTTTTTAAGGTCAGTGAGTGTGTCTGGTAATTGATACACTAATCTTGGTAAATGAAGTATCTATTAAATTCTAGTTCACCATGGTTCAGTTTTAGGATCAAGATAATACACTGATAATTCATTCCAACTTATTCACTTTCCAACTGCTTTAATCTCCCCCTAATGTTAGGAAAATTTGTTTCATGTAAACGTAAATATGAGTTGTAAAATAAATCTATCACTATTGATAGTGATTCATACCCAACATTTTTCCTAACCTCATTTGAGGTCCCATCTTTGTGCATCGCGGTGGAGCAATTTTTATATATATTACAACCCAGAAAAAATATTAGATGGAAAATATTGGTAACTGACCATAAACCAACTATAATGGGGAGGAAGTATTATGATATTGGCCTGATGTGAGTTAATGTCACTTCATGTATAATTACATGCACCCTACATACAAACATAAAATTTTGCTCTTATGATTATTGGCTTTGCAATCAATCGTAGACGTTTAGTAACCGTCTGCAACAAAAGCAATTTGTGTACGAACTTAAACAACATGAAGTTCAACACTTATTCCAATAGTCATTTGTAAATTGGGATTATATTCACCGTTAATATAACCAAAATAAATATGATATTTTGGAAGAATGCATGCTATCTCATTAGCTAAGCCACAAATCATGCAACCTTTAAGTTGCAAAATTGATAACCATTTAGACGATGCATCAATTTATAACACTAAATGGTATATAACTTAGGATATCCTTTATCACTTCTAGAGCGCTTATGGATTCACACTCATTTTAATCGGTAAATAATTCCCTTAAGAGCAAATATTACATTCTAGTTATCAATTTGAAGAATATTCTAATATTCGGTATGATTCACATCATCATTGACTCGGTGTGGTCTAACTGGTCATGCCAATAAAATAATCATGATCTATAAACTTTCAGTTTATGATCTTATATGTTTTAGTTACACTCTTGCTTATTTAATAAGCGACTAAAAATACAAGAGAATGATGTATCATTTCAAGCATTCGTGTCACATTTATGATCTTCACACTTTGATCATTCTCTTCTTTTGCCACTGTGGTGGTCGATCACATTATCGTCATAAATATCATTACAACCTCTTCAATTACATTCATGATCATGATCATTACACTGACGAATATAAATTCACATTCACTTCAAGGAATGGAATAAAACCAAACAGGTTTCATGATTTTCTCAAGCATATGCATATGAAATCCTTTCATACTTTTACATAATACTGATACTTCATGTGCATACTAAATGTATGAAAACAAAAATTGTTTTGTCTGAGTTTTCTCATAATAATCTTCTCTTAAAATAATATCAATTGAGAATTAATGTCTGAATCATTCAAGACTTACTGGCCTTAGATCCTATGGCCTTACATAAAATGGTTCAGCTTTTAAGGAGCATGAAACTTCAAGTATCATTTCTAAGCATATTTATAGTTTTTCATAAGAGTGACAATAACCCACAAATGGGTATTTATTTGTAATAATCTACTACCCTTTATACGAATAATTTAAAACATCTAGAAGACATGCTATGATATCAAAACATGTAATTCTCAAAGTTATAACATACCGCTATATAAACATGTTGAAAATCTTTAGTGAGACTGTGATAATAAAACACAACTTTTTCTTTTAATCATTTAATCCAGTGCTATATAATTAATAGCATATTGAGAATGAGGTGCACAATAAAATCAAATTGTAGAATACATGATACTATAGCATGTCTTTATATAAACTTGAGTTATAGTAAAATTATATGATTTGAGATGCTCAAGTTTTATCACTTTGACTATTACATAACTTTCACCAAAATAACAAAAAGTTATGGAGTCATAAATTTATAACAAGCGGGTTACAATATGTGAGCAATAATAAACCATAACTTCTGTTTAATCAGTTAAATAATTCATTACTAGCTATATAGTTAATGATAGCATTTAGAATAACATCATGAGGATGTTGTGTTTTTCATCTAAACACACGACCATAACCAAAAGTTTTACTTTAGTCATTATATAATAAGACCATAACTAGGGCTTCCACTTTGGTCATAATATATGCTGTCACATGCCCACATTCACTTCTGGGAATGGGGTTCTACCAACGAGATGATTCTCGTGATTTTTTATTAAGAGCTCATTATTTTGCTAGGCCACAAGTACACATGATATTAGGCCATATTTGAGGTATGAAATATAGAGAATGTTCTAATTTTTCAACATCTCTTTACTAGTAATATTTTCACCACATAAAACTTTGTAATCAGGTGATTCTACATATCGTCGGGTTATACTCACATATAAAATCGAAGTCTTACAATATTATATGAATCCACCCATAATGAGCCATGCTAGTATTGCCATTCTTATGGTAGTCATATCTCCTTTTAATTTGGTTTAAATGACAAGTGGATAATAGTAATGTATACACTTTTCAAAGCCTTTGCTTTTCCAAAATTTATGACATTCAAATGTTTTTTGTCTTTCACTCAACATGTTCGTATAAAACATGTTATGTAATATAACACATGTCACTACAATAGTTATAAATTCACAATAAAACCACTAGTTATCATATCTACAATATGATTTTATACCCCATTAAAAATGTTAATTTATAACAATGGGTGACACTTTCAATAATAATGAATGGTAACAAATATAATTAAAAACTTAAACAAACAAATATATAAACACATCAATCAATTAAGATAAATACTTACATATAATCAATTGCTATCTGTAAAATGATATCCAAACACAATGTTTAGATTTCTAGTTTGAAAATGATAAAGTATAAAATTATAACTACATATATATGTTTCTATATCATTTAATAAGAGCACACATAGTAATAATAATCTACACGGAGATAACCCAAACCATTTATATTGATTTATAATATTAATATAACTATTAAGTTTGATATCAAGATATCAATATACAACAGTGATAGCAAAAATCATTTTTATTAATAATTATGAAGTTTCATAGCACTATATACCATAAGTCCATAACACAAGTAATATATCGCGATTAGTTTAACTAATTCATGCATGCCACATTTAAATAATTAATTTATCAGGTAATGAATCTGTTACAAAGAAGGTGAATGAAATGACATAACTAATAAACAAATATTAAATTATACATTCGTCATTTATGTCTCATGAAAATAACTTCAGGTTAAATATATATAAAAAAATATGAATGTGAAATAACCAAAAAAGTTGTTTAATCTGTATCAAGCTTCTTCCCTTGGTTTGATTTTGGTCAGAACCCTAGTCTGACATTAGAACATGAAATCGAAAACCAAATTCATATTCCAGATTCTATTTGAAAGATTGTTTCAACAAAAATAGTAAGAAACATTACCTTAGATCAAGAAATAAAAGATATCGATTTAGTAGTTCGGAATTGTTGTGTGATTTGATTATGCTCTACATGGTGGTTCGTGTTGAGAGAACATTTCGTGCTGATAACGTGTTGAATAACAACGACTCATTAGTAATCTACATATACTATTAGATCATCATAGGAATATAGAGAGACAGAGAATGTAGAGGGTAATATCTCATATCTTCATTCATATACATCATATACAAATGCCACTATTTATAAGGCTAGGATAATAATACATCATAATGGTAATGCAGAGTTAAGAATATGAATAGTCACTACAATAACTATTCATAATAACATTTTGTTTTTTAATGTATGTATGGACAAATAGTTATTGGATTTTCAGTGACTGAAGTTATTGGACTTTTAGTGACTAAAGCTTAAGTGAAAGAATAGTGGACTTTTAGTGATTTAAATTAATGTAAAAAATATTGGACTTTTATAATGACTAAAGTTTAAGTCAAAAAATATTGAACTTTTAGTGACTAAAGTTAAAATAAAAATTATTGAACTTTTAGTGACTAAAGTTGAAGTCAAAATATATTGAACTTTTAGTGACTCAAGCTAAAGTAAAAAAAATATTGAACTTTTAGTGACTAAAGTTAGAGTAAATAAAGACTTTTAACGATCGTTCCGATAGTGACACTTTTTATTTGAGAAGGAGAAAATATTTAGTGCTTTAGTGACTGTTTTTTTACTTTTTTCACTCTTTTTACTAGTCGTTAAAAGTCTTTTATCTTGTAGTATATATACATTTCATTTTGAACAAACAGAAGATATTTACAACGTAACTACAAGAAAAATTGTTAGGACATACCTAAATAATTTCAATATGTAACGTACAATATTAGAAGTATTGAAGAAAAGCAGAAAATACAACCCATGAAATATAAGAAGACGAATAAGAACATACAACATGATTATGGCCAATTCTACCTCAAATATGAATGAAGAGGTTTTGATGGAATGCTTATATTTAAATGGACATCTAGAAAACGTGGTGGATCTTTAGTTTGCAATGCGTAATAAACCATTGATGATTAAGTTTACATGTATCATGTATGTATTGGTACATGTCTAATACAACCCATGTTTGTGTGTGCCTATTCTATATTTTGCAATGCCTAACAATATTTTCAGGTATGTATAAGTGTTTACGTGATTATATATGTTGGTATATGTACCTTTATTCTAAATTAACAACGATAGATGGCATATATCCGGAAAGGATGACTTTAGACAAGCATTCCAACACATAATCCACTGAACATCCGTCAAACACCAGACTGACCAACACCATAGGTAAGACCATATCATACATAACAGTCCGACCTGACTAAAACTGGTTAGGATGGACCTAACCAAATATGCATAGTCTGGAATGGATATTACAGACCAAATTAAGTTTAAACACTAAAGTTTGGAGTCCGCACACTCTGAACTGACACGACATTTAATACCTTTCCCCATATGAAGACTGTTGCAGTATGAAGCAAAAGCCCGGTCAAACCTTAATTGGGAAAGAGCATCATCGAAGGAATGAGACAAAAGGTGAGTGATATAAATATTTCACAATTATCAGGTTAGAACTTCTATTCAATGTTTTTTAGTTTGTACTGATTACGCTTTGGTTGATGTTAGGATAGAAAGAGATTTAACAGAAAGGGAGATTTAGCCACAATCGTCTAACCATTTTATTCAGCTTCAACGGTATATAATGATCGATTACAATGACTAACAAATTGTTAGTTACTTATTTACACTAACAGTCCCTCAACTCTCACATATTATACAAACAAAGACTATCTTTTACAATTACAAATCAACCCCTGAACTATTACCAGTCATACAATCATATCAATACTTTCCCCTTTAAGGAATTCTTGACCTCAAGAATGAGTAAAAGCAGGAAACCTCAGCTGCATTTCTTCTGAATCCTCCCACGTAGCATCCAATATTGGCAAGTCTTTCCATTGAATCAACCATTTAACGCCCACTCTATTCCTTTTCTTATACATTTTGGTATCCAACACCTTTAAAGGCTGCAACTTGAAACGAAGGTCAGCTAGAATAGGCAAGATATCAGCAGGATTAGGAGAGCCAGGAGCTTGTTTCAACAAGGAAACATGAAATGTAGGGTGAATTTGAGCCTCATCAGGTAAATCCAATCTGTAAGCCGCTGATCCCAGTTTTTCCACAATAAAAAATGGGCCATAAAATTTGGGTAACAATTTAGAGAACTTTTTCTGCATAAGAGTAGACTGTACATAGGGGTGCAGTTTGACATATACCCAAGTACCAACCTCAAAACTCTGTTCAAATCTATGTTGGTCAGTCATTTGCTTTATTCTATTCCTCACCATGTTCAAGGAATCTTTCAAAACATGAATCATATCCTCCCTGGCAGTTAAGAATTGGTCCACAGCCTCAACTCTCGCATCTCTTGGAATATAAGGAGTGAAAATAGGAGGTGGATAGCCATACAAAGCTTGGAAGGGAGACATGTGAATGCTGGAGTGAAAATATGTGTTGTACCACCAAGCAGCAAGGGAAAGCCAGTTGTCCCACTTCTGAGGATTGTGCATAACCATACACCTGAGGTAAGACTCCAAGCACCTGTTAACCACCTTTGTTTGACCATCACTCTGAGGGTGATAGGCAGTAGACATAGCCAAAGATACCCCATGTAGGCTAGTAAAACTCTTCCAGAAGGCACTTAGGAAAATGGGATCCTTGTCTGATACAATTGTATTAGGCCAACCATGGTGTTTAAAAACATTATCTAAGAATATTTAGGCAGCTTGAGCTGCTGTGTAGGGATGGCTTAAGCTCATGAAATGAGCATATTTAGTTAGCCTATCCACTACTACAAAAATGGTATCTTTACCGTTGGATTTAGGTAATCCTCCAATGAAGTCCATAGAGATATCACAAAAAATATGGTTTGGTACAGGCAAGGGTTGCAATAGCCCAGGCAAGGCCACTGTTTCATACTTAGCTTGCTGACACACCAAGCATTGCCTCATATATTCTCTAACATGCTTAGAAAGACCCCTCCATGTAAACAGACTTCGAATTCTTTGGGTAGTAGCAAAAACCCCCGAATGACCACCGGTGGGAGTGTCATGACAAAGGGACATAATGTATTTATGCAGCTCAGGAACACCCCCCACCACAATCTTGTGTTTCTTGAATAAGGTGTCATTAACCCAACTATACTTTGGCACTGTCTTCCCTGCTTGCAATTTGAAGAGAATTTGAGAAAGCTTAAAATCAGATTCCCAAGAGTGTTTAATTCTGGTGAAGAGAGTAGGATCCAGGGTAGAAAAAGTAAGAGACATCAATGTAGAAGCCTGCACCCTTGATAATGCATCTGCTGCCACATTCTCACTTCCTTGTTTGTATACTATCTCAAAATCATATGACATCAACTTAGCTAAACAAACATGCTGTAAAGGAATGGAGATCTTATGTTCCAGCAAATGTTTCAAACTTTTTTGATCAGTCCTGATGATAAAATGTTTAAGAGATAGGTAATGGTGCCAATATTTGACAGCAAATATAATAGTCATCAGCTCTTTTTCATATACAGACAAAGCCTGCTGCCTTGGAGATAGACTTTTACTAATGAAGGCAATTGGATGATGTTCTTGCATTACCACAACCACTATACCTTTAGCCGATGCATCAGTTTCCAAGACAAACACTTTAGTGAAATCAAGCAGGGTAAGAATTGGTGGAGAACTTAGGGCTGCTTTCAACTGCTGAAAGGCTGCAGCAGCAGAATCAGTCCATACAAAAGCATCCTTCTTCAAAAGGTCATTCAATGGCCTTGCCAATAGGCCATAATGTTGAATGAATATCCTGTAATACCCTGCAAGGCCCAAGAAACCTCTGAGTTGCTTGATGTTGACAGGTATTGGCCACTCTTTAATAGCTTGAATTTTACTAGGGTCTGTTGCTACCCCACTGCCTGAAATGATATGGCCCAAATATTCTACTGAAGGACCTGCAAAGCTGCACTTAGACTTCTTTGCAAGCAGTGAATTGGCCCTTTACACTAATAAGACTTGCCTCAAACGATCTACATGATGATCCAAAGAATGGCTATATATCAAGATATCATTAAAAAAGACAAGTACAAATTTCCTCAAGAACTCCTGGAAGGTAAAGTACATTAAGGATTGAAATGTTGCAGGGGCATTAGTGAGGCCAAAAGGCATCACCATGAATTCATAATGCCCCTAATGTGTTCTAAAAGCTGTTTTGAATACATCCTCCTCATTCATTCGAATCTGGTGGTAGCCAGACCGCAAATCTAATTTAGAAAAAACATAAGAACCCACCAACTCATCTAACAATTCCTTAATCAGTGGTATAGGATAGCTATTTTCACTCTAGCATCATTTAACCTCATGTTGTCAATGCATAACCTCCAAGTCCCATCTTTCTTTTTGACCAAAACTACTAGAGCAGCAAATGGACTTGAACTGTTCCTAATCACACCAGTATCTAGCATTTCTTTCACTGATTGCTCAATGATGTCTTTTTGAAAGGACTGATACCTATAAGGTTTCTGGCTAATGATCATAGACTCATCATAAAGCTGGACTTTATGATTAAAATCCCTCTTTGGAGGTAAGCCCTGAGGAACTTGGAATACATCAGAAAATTCCTCCAATAACTGGTCTATAGCAACATTATTGCAAGCCCCAATGACATTAGTTGAATGACTAAACTGGCTTTGATCATCATTCACACTTATGGACAGCAAATGGGCTTCAGTGACTTGATTAGGATGATTAAGTAAATGGGTAATTTTCTCCAAAGAACATACAGAAACTTGATTATAATCACTCCCCTTCAACAGGTGAACCTTACTGCCCACTTGAATTTGCATAGTGAGGTTCTTAAAATTCCACACAATGTCATTAAGTGTAAACAACCATTGGACCCCTAGCACCATATCATAATTGTCTAGTGGCAATGCCCAAACATCTGCTGTAAACCATAGACCCTGCATGCACCACTGAAACCCCGAACACATCTTGGCACAATTAAGTTGGTCACCATTAGCTACACTAACTTTCATATTAGGGACTTCCTGTAAAGGACACCCTAATTTCTGAGCCAACTTCTCATTGATGAAATTATGAGTGGAACCAGAATCTATGAGAATATGCAATTGTCTTGTACCAATAGTACCTAAAACCTTCATTGTGGAGAAGGATGGAATGCCCATAATTGCATGTATTGAAATCTGAGGTTCATTATTGTTATCAGATGACACCCTTACCACTGGTTCATTATCCTCACAGTCTATTACCTCTAACACATACAACTGCTTATTTGGACACTTATATGTTTGTAAACTTCTCGCTACACCAAAAGCACTCTCCCTTAGATCTTTTCTCTTCAATTTCCCTACTAGTAAGCCTTTTAACAGGATTCAATTTCTGACTAACAGGTGGAGTAGGCAACAGTGGTAGTTTAGCAGCGTTACTAGGCCCTTTAAAACTACTTATGGGAGTAGGATTCTTAACATAAGTAAAGGTACTAGAAGTATTATACCTCACCCCTTGTGGTTTCACTCCCAATGTAGTGTTTGTTGCATCCTGCATTCTGGCTAATGCGTATGCTTGCTTCAAAGATTTTGGCTGAAACACCCGAACTGGACACCCTATCTCAGGCTTCAAACCCTTCAAGAAAATGCTCATAGCATATTCCTCCGAGATTGTAACCTTCAGCAGACATTCATCAAACACTTGGTAGTAATCTTCCAAAGATCCAGAATGAGCAGTAGAAGTTAGAACTCCCATCGCATATTCATACATTATTGTACAAAACCGAGCAGTGATAGCACTTGAATACTCCTACCACTCGACATTTGCTACCGTCACTTTCTTCAATTTCATGAAATTATGATGCCACTTCAAAGCCTTACCATCAAGATGTACAACGGCATATCGAACCTTAAAATTCGTCGGAGTATCATCGATACTGAAAAAATGCTCGCATTTGCAGACCCAGTCTTCAACATCTTCACCCGAGAAACGAGGGAACTCCACTTTCCCAATCCTAGGCATCCTCTCGCTTCTTAGTTGACCCGCCCTGGAAGATGTACCTTCATCATCATCGGAGTTCAGTGTCGATTTCTTGAGCAACAATTCCAAGGTTTTCTGAATCAATTCGATGTTCTTGGCCATCAATTGATTGTGTTGAACTGATGATTGAGTCGCACGATCCCCTCGCAGCAATGTCGCCTCATGCTCTTGTAACGTCGTCTCAATTTGGTTGTTATTGCGCGTCATTCTGAATGCGCCACCGTGGATTTCGCCGGAATTTGGTGGTGGTGGTATGAGGTTGGAGGATCGACGCTCTGATACCAATCTTAGGATAAAAAGCGATTTAACAGAAAAGGAGATTTAGCCACAATCGTCTAACCATTTTATTCAGCTTCAATGGTATATAACGATCGATTACAACGGCTAACAAACGGTTAGTTACTTATTTACACTAACAGTCCCTAACACTACGTCAAAATGCACCTTTGGCCACGAAAAAAAACCGTGACCAAAGTTGTTTGGTCACGTTTTTTTTTCATTCCAATCGACACCAAAGGTCCCGTCACCTTATGTACCCTACGACCACGTTACAATATCAGTGGATGAAGCCACATAGAAACGTGGCTAAAGGATACCAATATTTGTTGTTGTAATCAAACAATTCTTCCGAAAAGCGTGGCCAAAGGGTCCCAACGACCACATGTGTTAGTTTAACGTGGCCTTTGGTATTATATGGTCACGTATATTTGTGTTTTAGCCACATATGTTATAAAAAAACGTGGCCAAATGGGTTGCTCAAATTATAATTTTTGTCCCAATACGCGTGGCCAAAGGGTGGCAACCGCCACGTTAAAATATGAATAGCGTGGCCTTTGGTATTATATGGTCACGTATATTTGTCTTTTATCCACATATGATATGAAAAAACGTGGCCAAATGAGTTGCTGAAATCATACATTTTGTCCCAATACGCGTGGCCAAAGGGTGGCAACGACCACATTAAAATATAAAAAGCGTGGCCTTTGGTATTATATGGTCACGTATATTTGTGTTTTAGCCACATATATTTGGACAAAAAAAAAGTGGCCAAAGGGTAGTTGAAATCAGATATTTTGTTCCAATACGCGTGGCCAAATGGTGGCAACGGCCATGTTAAAATATAAAAAGTGTGGCCTTTGGTATTATATGGTCACGTATATTTGTGTTTTAGCCACATATATTTGGAAAGAAAAAAAGTGGCCAAAGGGTAGTTTAAATCATACATTTTGTCCGAATACGCGTGGCCGAAGGGTGGCAACGGCCACGTTAAAATATGAATAGCGTGGCCTTTGGTATTATATGGTCACGTATATTTGTGTTTTAGCCACATATGTTGTAAAAAAACGTGGCCAAATGGGTTGTTGAAATCATACATTTTGTCCCAATACGGGTGGCCAAAGGGTGGCAACGGCCACATTAAAATAAAAAAAACGTGGCATTTGGTATTATATGGTCACGTATATTTGTGTTTTAGCCACATATATTTGGAAACAAAAAGTGGCCAAAGGGTAGTTGAAATCAGATAATTTGTCCCAATACGCGTGGCCAAATGGTGGCAACGGCCACGTTAAAATATAAAAAGTGTGGCCTTTGGTATATATATATGGTCACATATATTTTCTTAATTACAATTAATTATATATTAATTAATTATATATTAATTAATTAATATAGAGAAACCTTAAAAATCATATATTATAATTAAAAATTAATGTACATACACTAATCTTGATGTTGTTCAAAAAGATAACATAGACATTAATCAAAGTTTAATTTCTATAATATTTAATTATAATTTCTTGTCCGTGCTAATCAGCTGCTTCTGCTGGATCCGTGTACTGAGTTTTCTGTTTATCAGATTTTGATTTAGCTGGTTTGGTGTTACGTACACTTTCGGCATCTTTTTCCGATCATTATTTACCTGGAAACATGACAAATAAAACCGATCAGATATATATAATATATATATAAAGTTAATTAATTAGCGGATACGATTAATTAATATAGTAATTACCTGTGGTTGTTCCAGTACTTTTTGAACCGTAGAATGATCAACCAGTTGTGATCTATCTGACTTGTTATTAGAATGAAGGATCATTCGGTTCATCGGCCATGCAATAATATATTTATTTTCAACCTCTGAAAGCGTTGTTTTATCATCTAATGGGAATGATAAAAATGTTGCACCCTTATTGACCTGATAAGCTGTAATTCTACGGCAACCAGGAGGTAATGAACTTCCATGAATCTTCTCATCTTTTTCTTTTGGATATAATCTAGCCATTCCCACGACGTTCATTGGATCCCCCTCCATGTGCAACGTCGCGGTTTGGCTCCCCTGATCAGAAGTGACATAATAATAATAATAATAATAATAATAATAATAATAATAATAATAATAATAATAATAATAATAGCATATATATAAACAATTAATTAATTAAAGTCAAAAATAGAATAAAAAAATTGTGGTATATACTAATCTATATACCTCTTGGATTACTGGCTGATCGATAGGAGCTGCAATGGCATCATAATTATTTGGTTTTTCCAACCGATCACTCTTAGGTACTTTACGAGCTGTAGGTTTTACTAGTTTTGCATGTCTCTTATTCTTTTCCTAAATTGACACCATGTAATTAACTGATTAGTAACATATATATTAATTAACAATAACGTCAAAGCGATTTGTCAAATTTCTAAATTAATTATATATATATACCACTTCCTGCTCTGATGCCCCAGCAGTACAGGCTGCAGCAGCTGCTGCTTCTGTTATTTTTCTCTTTGTCCCCTAATTAAGACAGCATCAGCACCTCAATTATAAGGGAAGTACACAACTGTGTAAATTAAAATAGTTACCCTTTCCTTTTGCGACGCTGTTGTAGATGGAGGAGTGTGTTGTGATAGAGTCGCAGAAGAGACCTACAATTCAATTAATTAATAGAATCATATCGATCATAACCGGCTAAACATTAGTTAACTATCCAGATAACCATTCGGATGAAGTACAAACTTATCATAGCCGGAACAGTTAATTATTAATTATATTCCGGAACAACTCTAACTATCCTGATGAACTTTAACTATCCTGATGAACTTTACCTATACTGGTGAACTTTAACTATCTGGATGAACTATAACCAACACGGTGAACTATAACTAGAGACGCATGTTCATCCAGATGAACTAGGAACTTCCGGATCAACTCTAACTATCCCGATGAACTCTAACTATCCTGATGTACTTTTTACTATCCTGATGAACCTTACCTATCCTGAGGAACTTTAACTATCCGGATGAACTCTAACTATCCTGATGAACTCTAACTATCCGAATGAACTATAACTAGAGACGCATGTTCATCCAGATGAACTAGAATCTTCTAGATCAACTCAAATTCAGAACTGTTTCAAATCCGTACCTTATCGGCCGACCTTTGAGATGAGTTTGATGGAGTAGATTGTTTCCGTGATGTATTGTGCGCGGAATTGATCATGTCCTACGTATAATTAATTCAATTAGTTAATTAATTAATAAATATGCGCTCAAGGGAGATTGATCATATCAACAATAAAATTTAATTACCGTTGTATTTACATTGGAATGCTGATTACAACTGTTTTTAGATCTTACAGTTGTAGGAAGAGGCGCCTCCGCGAACTTTACCTACGAAATGATTTAATGCTTTATAATAATTAATTGATAAAAAGTAAAGTATATAATATAATTAATTATAGGTATATATATATATAATTTGTCCCTTACAGAATTTATCGCTTTATCAACTTGTTTTTCTTTAATCATGCGGTTCATAAACGTCGTAAGCATATTAATTCTTTCATCCCGTGCTTTAAGCTTATCATTGAGGTGCTCAACCTCTTGATCCTTTTTCTCATGCAGCTGTTTTTCATTTTTGAGTTCCGTCTTAAGTTTTTCGATCCGTTCTTTTGATCGCCCTTTTGGAGCACCCTGCCAATATCCACGGGAAGTCACTCCATACCCAATACCTTTTAGGTAGCCACCCCTTTCCTTGCCAAGGACCAATGTCAGGGCATCCGTTCCAGGTTCTAC